>VYXH01012434.1:0-11047 GCA_013397275.1 Burhinus bistriatus | reverse complement strand
GCTGATAAATGATGGAGAGTGGCTTGGCAAGCTCCTCCGCCAGCTCCCTCAGCACTCTCGGGTGGGTCCCATCTGGGCCCATAGACTTGTGGCTGTCCAGTTGGCGTAGCAGGTCACTAACTGCTTCCTGTTGGATTATGGGGGGTTTATTCTGTTCTTCATCCCTGTCTTCCAGCTCAGGGGGCTGAATACCCTGAGGATGACTGGTCTTACTATCAAAGACTGAGGCAAAGAAGGCATTAAGTACCTCAGCCTTCTCCTCATCCTTGTTGACAACATCCAACATTTACCCCTTTGCAGATGTTTCAGAGGTGATATAATATGCCTTTTAAACACAGACCTCAACGGACTCATAGAAAACAATGCACTCTTAATGTCCCTTTAAAGAGATAAAAGTATTTATCGTATCTGTTTTACAGAGGAAGAAGCCATTTTATTTCTAGAGTCTTTTATTTGAATCAATAAAAAAGCTAAGGTGTCTTTGTGGAGCTCTCTCTTGCAACTGAACATCCTGTTCAAAATTTGCCAGCCAAATGGCAGTGATTTTACAGCCCAGCAATATATGCTTTTCTTTGTGAAGATAGTCCCCAACCGCACTGTCAGCTGCTGGAGCAGTGAGTCAATGCCCAGCGGAGTACCAGATAGGTGGGTGTCGTGCGATGGAAGTATCAGACAGTTACAATTTAGCAGCAGTTCAATTTTATTAGTGATTTGAGGCAGATCAGGAGATTGAGTTTTAGCAGCACTTAATCATTAACTGATTCAAATATTTACAAAGTGATTTAACTAAATAAATGAACAGCGACTTGATTACAGATTTGAAGATGACAAGATTCACAGTAACTTACTATAAGGTATCCCAAGTCAATACACATACATATGAGAGCAAAGCACAGATCCCAGATTAATGTATATACATATAAAGAAAGCATATGAGCGCATGTGCACAGATGCACTTACATAAACATACACACACTGCAGTTTATAATTGCTGAGATCAAAGATCTCAGTATCGCATGACTTTATTGAGTTGGTGGGTACCCCTTTTAACTCCTACGCGTGCACGGAAAATGGAAGAACATCCACATCCATAAAGCTAATGCATACAAACATATAAATGGAGAGGTGGATGAAAGAGAGGCTAGCCTATAGTTAAAACTTCCCTTCTGAGTTAGGGTAAATACTCACGATGCATCGGCATTTCTCAACAGGTGGTAATTGAGGCTCAAGAAAGATTGTGTCGCCCTGGTCCTTAGTCTTCGCAAAGTTTGCCTGAGACAGCGTCCCGCTGTGATCCAGAAGAGCTCAAAGGGTCTTTACTAGAATTGCTACTTATAGGATCTGAGATAATTGACTTTTGTCAGGTATTTTTCCACTCTGGCCCAACTTGGATGATTGAATATTCCGGTACTTTCCATCAGTCGTGCAAGTCCAAAACTTGTTAGATCTGCAATTTCTGGTACCAACTCCCTTTGGGCCATGAGTCAGGTACAGATGTACTGGGCTGTCAGGGAGTGATATTCCCAAGTGACAGGGGAAGCAAGACCCAGGCATGTTAAGGGAGTGCCTTAATGCTCTGGTCCTTTATCTTTTGCAATTCATGCCTGACATCTCCTAGGTTGGTATGTGGCTCAGGGATGGGGAATCGCATCAAGTACTGAGCGGGGGGGATTGCACCACCACAATGAGGCAAAGTGCCCATTGACATTGTGTGAAGAGGAACGAAGGCACAAATTATCTTTCATGTTGGCTACCTCTTTCTACTTTCTAAAAAAGCATTTCAACAGTGGCAATCTACGTTTAAAAGGTATTTGAGCTTCTGATTCGCACTAAGAGATTGAGTGACGTAAAGCCTTCTGCTTTTCCAGTGTTTGGGAAATTGAGCAGAAACTGAGCAGTAACAGCAGAAACTGTTACTTAGTCCAAACTTTTATATTTCAGGGATGTGGCTCCCAAAAAGAGTCTTCAAAATGTAGCTGCTATGCCTTCACTTACTTGTGATTCTATCCAATTAATAGATATTTGATAGCAGTCCTTTCTCTGCTGTCAAACAAGAGAGAGAATTTAATGAATTGCTGCGATCTTGTAACAAAGAAATAGGAGTGCTAGTGCCGATGTGTATTTCATCTTATAGTGGAGAACCGAGGTCACTCCACTGATTTTTCTTTCCGGCATGTCTAGACTGGCTTCCCTTTTTATATGCTGGCCAGACACGATTAACAAAAACGTTTGCTGTTCCTTAGGAGAACTGGACACTCAGCACCAAATCAAATATTTAAATACTTGCTCTGGCAAGAAGACAGACCTCTGAAACATCAGTATTTTTCTATAAGTGAACTCAAGAACCTGGTGCTGCAGCACTCGGTGTTTTATTTTCTCCTTTGTAAACTTTTCTTTGGTGATTTAAGAAGCTTTACGTAAGAGGAATTAGATGCAACCATTTATTCTTTGTTGTCTGCCTAGTCCAATTTTAGAACAAGTTATTTCTTTAGCTCTGGAGACAATGTGGTTTTTGTTTCAAAGTAAAAAATTGAAGAACTAAAAATACAAGAGATTTAAGTGTGGCTTTTTTCACACCCACATTAGACTTCAACCGTATGTGTGACTGAAAACCACATACTGGCTGCAGCATGACAAATTTGTGAAAGGTAAAGGGACTTTCTTTCTGCATCATCAACACCCTTATTCATTGAATTCTCTGCATGGAAATGCAAAATGCACTCCTCCCTTCCTCCTCCCTCTCCTCCTCTTCCCAGCTCCTAAATTCTCAGCTAAACTGCTGAGTGGTGACTTTGAAGAGTATTAGGCAGTACAGAGGACCAGTGCTTGTCAAGGCAGACTCCGGTGTAGCCATGGGCTTACTAGCTTTCCAGCTTATGTATTAATCTCAATTTGATCCTTCCCAGTTCTGAATAAACAAAGTAGCTATGTATTTCACGTGAACTTACAGCGTTGGGTGAGAAAGCTCCATTTTTACATAATTTCAAAACCTGACCTTTTCCCCTGATGACCCAGAAATAGACTTATGGCTCGCCTTTATTTATTAATTTATTATTCATCTTCTCAACCATGTAACGCATCCCCAGACGCTGCTGGGAAGAAGTGAGTCAGTGCAAATGGCCGGGCAGGTTTGCTGGTTGGTGATGTGCTTGCGGTTCAGACCATACAGGGCTGAGCATCAGCCCCTTTCCTTACAGTATGTAATTGTGATTGCTGCAGGACTTGTTGGGCCGGCTCCTTAATTCGCTGGGCAAGAGCAGGGGGTCTCTGGGACTGGCTCTGCATCTTCAAAGGCATTTCTGCACAAAACTGTGTAAAATGATCCATTGCATCTGAGTGCAACTGCAAAATTGTTTTTAATAATAATCACAGGAATAATCAGCACTATAAGAAAATGAAACGTCTGCCTTGTGATGGGTAGCATAATACATGATATGGCACAGGATATACATCAAATGACGTTTGCTAAATATCGTTTATTTTATTACAGATTGGTTTTGTGCTTTATCCTCCAAATGGGAGCCCAGAGTGGAATCAGACAGATCATACTAATATGATGTTCCTGACCATGTGCTATTGCTGGCATTACGCCTTTGCTTTTCTTATACTTGCAGTGAATTACACAATCGTCAGCTGGTAAGTTCCTTGAAACACTAAACTTTGGAGACCTGTCTATTTAGTCTAGCAGGAGCTTTATTTTAGAAAAGTTTCACTGACAAATCAAAAGATTTCCACAAAGTAGTTGATTGTCTTGCAAGGTAAATTAAGAATAGATATTGCTAATCAATGAAGGCAACATGACTCATTGCTTCAGAAGGAAGGGGAAAAACATTCATAAAGTACAGCTCTGACAGCATAAGGCTTCTCACATAAAATGAGCTCTTTTTGATAGTCTTCCACATTTGTAAGTAAGTAAAACGTTAGAGGGAGGAGAGACGTTTTTTTCCTACAAGATCTTCTCTCGCAGTGCTCATCTCTACTAATTCCAATTGGCTTAGTCAGCAGGCTTCATGACTTAACTTTGAAGATTATTGGACAGGTTTCATTGCTAGCAATTTCCTGTGATTGGACCTGATTCCTTTTTCACTAGCCAGTTTCACCTCTTCATTTCCAAATTTAGACCTTTTCCTCACCACCTGGTGCTAATTCTAACAAAATTCCAACTGCAGGGTTAACTTGGTTGTAAAAATGAGCCTGATTCTGCCACGTGTGATCACCTTCTGCCCACAGGACCTTACCAAGGCTTTTCCTGCACTGTCCTAAACATGCTTCTCACCCCTGGCTTTACCCTTGCCATCCTAATAGCCCTATTTAATCACGTTTTGGCCATATGTAGTTCTTGCAGTCTTGCTTCGCGCCGAGGAGGTGCCACATCTTTTTGGATCTCAGTCCAAAAGGCACTGACACTCAAGGCCGGGTAACTGGTTTGTCGTATAAAGGATGGCAACTATAGAAAAGATGATGGCAATCTTATGTCCCTTCTGATGCTGGGAATGGCGGCTGCTGCAGCATCAGACAAGCCCCCCCCAGGTTGATCACGGCACGCTGCGCTGAGTTCCTGTCTGTGGGGAGGTTGGCCAGACCCACTCTTCTTCACAGCTTTATAGTACTCTTCCAAGTGAACACAGCTATTGGTCTTGTACCTGTACAACGCTGAACTTCCCAGATGTTACACTGAGCTTTCCTTAAGGTGTACACTCTTAGATGTGTCCATAGGAAAAAACTCTTACAAGCAGTATGCACAGGTGGTATTGTTAAAGGCAGCACATACTAATGTCATGGTACATGCTCACATTGTGTAGCATCACTCATGCTAAAATACTGGTATCTACAATTAAAGGCTGGGGTTAAATTCTGCCCAGATTCTGCTGGAAATCACTGTCTCCTCTTTACAATGTCTTCCACAGTGGCCCACTTCAAGTCTCCATAAATCAATCATCCTAATTCCCTGATGAGATGCAAGACAGTTTTTTACCATGCAAAAATGGCCAGATGAGCCTTTGAGTTACTGTTGACAACTCTTTTTTTTTGTTGTTGTTGTTTCCAGGGCAGTTCGTTCAAAGGTTAAACAGTCCCAGTCCATGGAAATGGGATTACTGAAAACATCTGAACGAGATCAGGAGTCAGAAGATGAAATTTAGTATGAATTTCGCTTTAGTTTACCCGCTCTACCATTAGGCTAATTGATACCTCATTTCTAGATTTGTTTGCCATCTTATTAATTCTTCACTACAACTTGCTATGCAAATATCATCCCTGAGTACTGTCTACATCTACGCAGTTACATCTTTATTTGCAGGGGTAAGCTTGGTGTTGATTTGTGGTGGTTGCACTAGTACCTTGCTTATCACATACTTCAAAGAAAACCAGACTAATATTAGACAGACTTAGATTGGATGAGGTGGCATGATGGAGTCTGTGTGTTCACGTCATTAAAAGCTAAGCAAAATGTTTTCCAGCTGCTGCTGAAGGGACTGTTAAGTTTCCATAATTAGGGTGTCCAAACAAGCATGTTTGTTGCCCTGCAAGTAACTGTGCATAAATAACTGTGCAGACCTGGAAAACAGTAGAACAAGATGAAAAAAATCAGAGTCTTTAGCTGTCTTGTATAACACCTTCATGTCTCTGCTTGCGGCTTTATGTGAAATGGAAAGAAATACTCACTGCAAACCCATTCAGCATTTCCTTGAAGAGTGTGTAGTACGTTTACTCCTGCAGAGACAGGTCCTCCTGTAGGAGGACCAAAGAGGTGTATGATGATCAAAAGCCACTGCAGTAATTCGTTCTTGTGCCTAGATAGTCCTGCCTCTTTGCTATCAGTTGAGTTTGAAAGGCAGTGAAGTGACTCTGCTTTCTCTCAGTGCCTGGAGCAACTTCTTTTCCAGAAAGGCCAAGGGGTGTCCAGTGGGGCAGTGCCTGGCCGCAAAGCCAGTTTCTTTCCCAAAGTTGTTTCCTTTCTTTCGGTGGAATTTGGCAGAATTTCAGCATGGTTTGTAGCAGACATGCAACTGGACCCAGCACCTGGGTCAGGAGCAGGTAATGCTGATCTGCGGGCAGGATGAGACGGATTCTCATCCTTTTCCCTGTGTCACCCCTGCAAGCGCTGAGCAGCCTGCACAGTGCTGCATGGTGAGCTGTGGGAGGGAAGATGTTGCCTTCATAGTAGCTCCATGCCCAGCTACCCACAGCAGTGAGTGACTTAAATTTTTTTTTTTTTTAAATTGTATTTATTTTCTCCACTAAAAGTGAAGTCTTGATCCAGTGAAAAACAGACTGCCCTCCCCAGTACTCAGTGTTGCTTGGGATGCGCTCCACGCTCATCAAAAGGGAAATAACTGATATGTGGAAAAAGACATCAGAAAATGATGTTGTATGTAAGCACACTGCCCCTGTGGGGCAGACTTTTGAAGCACTCCTCTGGCTCTAATACACCTTTCAAAAGACTTGCACGGGCAGCTGGGCAGGAGGGAGCGCTCTGAGGGAGCGCTCTGCTTTCCAGATGCCTGAACCCGGGATGCACGCTGGTGGCCATGGGCCATGTTCCGTATCTGTCAGTGCTAAGGCAATCATTCTGGAAAACAGCCCTTCCCTTTAGAGCTCCTTCTAAAAATATTAGTTTCTAATTATTTTTGTAAACAGGCTAATGCAGGACAACAAATTTTGTTCAAATAGTACCAGTGCTTCAGGTTTGGTGCTGCAGAAGTGTGTTCCTTCTATTATTTGAATATTTTCAGAGGCTCCTAAGGGAATGCAGAGCTGGACTCTGGCAGATGAATAAGAGCTATAGGATCTGGTCCCTCTACTTTTGAGTTTCCCCTAGATTTTTTTCAGTGTGAACCAGAAAAATGAGTAGCATAAAATTATTAACTACAATAAACTTACTGCCTAAAAAGATAGGCAATAAAATAGTTTGTAGCTCAAAAGGATCCCAGGAGTCAAAAAAAAAGGCTTTTTCTAAAGCTATTTCACCTTCAGTGCAACTTACACATTCAATTCATTTTTAGGACCCACCTTTTACCTTCTCTTTTTCAAGGACCACCTTCCTTAGCTGCACATGCTGTTAATGCTGAATTTTAGAACGTCAGGCTTATCAATGCTTTTCCAAAATCAGTGAGGTCATTTATTCTGAAGGAGATCTTCAGAAAGTAATTTTGCTTCTCATAGGCAGGAACAATGCAAGTTTCTTCACTGCTTTTCTTGATAAATTATATTTAATACTGTACAAATATTAAGGTGCTGTATCTCTAAACTAAAGGGATAACCTAAGCAGGAAGAAAAGCATGATAAACTGGCTGAGCTTTGATATGTCTTCTTAGAAGACTTCAGTTAGCAATTTTAAAAAATTATTTTAGATCTTTGCCAAGTATCGTGAAGTGACACTTGTAACCAGGTATCAGATTATCCAGATGAATCTACTTTGGAAAGCAAGAACAGTTGGCTCACAGACAAAATTTCTATGTTTAGAAATGTAAAACAGGAAACTGCAGATGCATGGCCAAACATCACCACTTTTCTTAATAATTGTTTGCCCTTCTTCAATGCCTTTCTCTGAAGGGCCTTGGAGATTTTGGGAAACTTTAATGAAGTCTGTCTCCAGACATTCTTGTAAGCTAGGCATTGGTATGACATTTTTGTAGCTCCGTGTCTCAGCTTTGCAGTGGTCTTACTGTAAACTCTGAATTAATTGATATTTACTCTGCTCTGCAAATCTAAGACTTGAGTTTCGTTACTGTGGTTCCATTAAAATCAGATTTTCTGTTGGCATAAACCAGAAGGAAGATCCACAGCTTTGCTGAGGAGCTTGCCTGTTAATTGCAGCAGGGACATGTTGGCCAAATGCAGCGTGTCATTACACCCAGCTATAATCTTACCTTCATTGTGCCACATCACTCACGTCTCTAAATTGTTGGGATTTTTTTTAAGTGCAGAATTGTTTTCCTGTTAGCATGGTTGGGGTCTAAAGCTTCTGCAGTGGTGGGCAGTGAAGACGATGGTTATGTATCAAAGAGAACTTGGGGAATTATTATGAAAGTCTGTCGTGATAACCCAAAATCAGTCAACGAAGTGAGCCTTATGGAATTCAATAACCTGAGTGAGCTGTGAACATGGAGGGTGCTTAGCAAACTCTCCTTTTGAAAAAAATGCTTTTTCAGAAACAAAAAGTGCCAGTAGTCGAATGTGATGGCCAGAAGAGTGGCTGCCTGCTGCGGTTCGTCCTGTGACCACCTCAGCCTGGTGGCTCTGGCTCCCTCCTTACCTGTGCCCAGGCATTAGCCCAGCAGTGGCTGTAGGTCTGCGTGTTTTCTTGGGAGAAAACCTGGGCAGGACTCAGCCTGCTGAGAGGTATCACCTCTATCTCCCTCTGTCTCCCTGCTGTGAATTTCCTGTAAATGATCAGAGAACTGGACGAATAAACCCACCAGACATATCTGCTGGTTTTGGTGCAACCATGCTTAGCAAAGATGCCTTTAAAGAAGCCCAACCTGGAGGCTGATGCAGTCTGTGACACAGAACTGTAGGGCAGGCTTCTTACAAAAACTCTCTTCGTGTAAGAGAGGGTGGCATTGCATTACTAAGCTTGAAGAAATGCAAGGAAAAAACAGATCCTGAAGCCTCAAGGAAACAGTAGTCTCTTGGATTTAATTTTTAATACTTACAGCACACACAGAGTGAGTGGGGTTTTGTGCCTGGTGTATTTTCAGTGCCACAAAGGAAAGAAACACCCTGTTCCAGGGTGGGCTTTTGCTACACAGAACACCTGACCCATTCTTCTCAAGCATTGTTCAAAAGAGATGCCCAGGACCAGTAAGGTAGCTATTACAATGAAAAAGGTATAACCTTCAGCTTTTCACTAGCAACAGATTTTGCTTGAGTTGAATGAGTGGAAGGAAGTCTGACAAGTTTACAAATGCCACTCAGAAAAAGGTAGCTGCTCTCAAGAAAATTTAAATTATTGTTAAATATCGGTGCCTTTGAAAAACTCTATGGTAGTTTATAAGAGACAAGATATGCCTGTAATTTTATTTAAATAAAATTGATTTATTCATATAAAATGTCTGTCATGTTTTCAGGGGAAAAAATATAACCATTTATGGGGCAGGATGGGGTGGGATAGACATGTTACTCTCATAGCCCATCCAGACATTTGAATGAGTTGCACTCAAATTCAGGAAAGGTCAGTGCTGCCTTGTCAAATTCCCTTGATTCTACTATTTAATTGTCATTTGCAACCCAGCTGAAAACAACTCTTTTTGAGGTCTGGGCAGCAGAGCTTCACAGATTCACAAAAGTCAAATGCTATGGAAAAAGCAGGTCCCAGATTTGGATCTGGTCTCCTGTGTCATACATGATGGAGCAGCCAGCAAACCAAGTAAACAGAACTGCAAGAACAGGATCTTTCTGGCTTTGGCAAGCTTGATAATAAAAATATTCAGGATTTTATTTGACTTTGATCCCTTTTTCCTTTAAAGAAAAAAGCAAAACCCTTTTTCTGCTGTAAGATGAAAATGCGTTCTGAAAGAAAAGAATGAGATACTTGAAGAAATATTGGCAATATCAGATTTTGTCCTCTTCACATTTTTCACCAGTTTCTAAAATTAAAACTAGGGAGCATACCTGACAAAAAGTAGCAAATAATTTTGGCTACTCTCAGGCTGCATTTTGGGGCTAAACTCATTATTCATTAAAGATAACAGTCCCATGGCTTGCTTTCCTCATTCCATGAATTCGATACCACTTTGCTACATACTTGACAGAGAGTGTTTTTTTGTCAACTGTGGAGAACTTTGGGTGGGATACACTCACCTGTACATGAGAAAACTTCTAAATTTCTCCAGGAGCAGGTAAGGGAGAGAAAATCAGCACTTCCTAATTTCCCATTTCATCTGGTTGCTCACAAATCTCAGAGTTGCATAAGACTTCTGAAAACTTCTGACTACCAGTCAGAAACTTTAAAAATCTAGAAGTAGCTTTAAATAAACCAACTGGGGAATCAACCAGTTTGCATTAGAAAATCTAATGTACCAATGTCAGCATATCCCCTGGGGTTGGGGCTGGGGTCAGCTATCTCCAACCACATTGTCGGTGTGACTGCTTGCTGTCATGATTGACCTCAAGGAAAAGCTGGTGACAGGCTGCATGCCCCATCCCATTCAGGCAATCATGTAACATGCACATTTTGGCATTGGCTCTGTGTAAGACAGATCAGCTTTCCTGTGTGGCAGAAGATTTTCTCACAATGTGAAGGTGTTTCCACCTGTGGGGATGACTCAGGACCTCATGATTGCATTGTGTTAGGGTGAGGCACGGAGGGAGGCACTCAAGCACAATATGGGGAGCCTGGTCTTGGGACTGCATTGCCTGAGCCCAAGAGAGCTCGCTCAGTGTTGTGAGTGGGCTGTGAAGGCATCAGTAACTCAAAGGAAAGGAGGCTGAAACCAGCCTCTGGACAACCAGGGAACAAGATGTCCTAGGGTAAAAAGAGCATATCTGAGCTGGCAGTTTAAAGGCAAGGCTGCTCCTACAGTTCCTGGATCCCCAACCGTTCTACCAGTTGCGCTTACACTAGCATTTTAGCCTGGATCACGAAAGCGCTTTGGACCTCACCCACTCATCCTAACTTAAGTGCTGAGGTTTGCACCATGGAGAAGAGTCAGAGCATGGGTGCTGGAGACCCTTCACAGGAAACAAAGCTTGATGGTGCTCTCCAGCATTGCGCCTCATGTGGTCCAAGCACTAATGGGCATCTGCATCCCTGGGACAAAACTAGTGTCCGAAAATGGCTGTAGTGTGGACTGGTTGTGCTGTAGACGGTCTACTCCTTTGGCATCACCAATAAAGGTGCACAGATGGGCAAGGTGAGGAGTTTGTCTGCCAGGAGGGAAGGAACCCATTAAAGTTTTATCATGAGGATAAAGGTGTTAAACATGGCTTTCTCTCATTTACATTATCTGCATGTCTGTAAAGCTTAGTAACTGTGATATTTGTTCTATATTCTGTAAATAAATACTTTTTTCCCTTGTATCTAAACCTAGAATCATAGAATCAT
>VYXH01012431.1:20663-56696 GCA_013397275.1 Burhinus bistriatus | reverse complement strand
AACCATTCTATCATTCTATGATCCAGATACTTTGCATAATATTACTAATTCCTCAAGATTTGTAAGGTTATGTATTTGGTACTACCAGCCAATAATTGATTACAATCACCAGTGCACATGATGACAATGGGATTACTCAAATTGCAAGTTAATTAATCAAAATATTGCTGTATCTTCATTTAAGTTGACTGTAGCTGAATTACCAAGAGAGGAAAAAATTATTACTCTACTTGCCTGGAAAGGAGAGGGAGAGAAACAAATGGGCATAAGACTAAAGGGGAAAAAGTATCCTTAAGATTAATAGAAACTATATTGTTTATACCTGACTAAGAAAACAAGAATCAGCACAAGATTGATGACAAGAAATTAATTTACACTGAGGTTAAATTAATGGCCCTTCTTGAACAATTGGACCTGACCAGCATTCTTGAAAAGTCAATAGAGGATCAAGCAAAGAAACGCTTAGAGAACCATAGGAGTGCAGTGGCTGTCCACTAATGGTATCTAATTACTCAAAGCATGATTTCTGCTACCAACGCTGTGCACAAGAAATCTGAAGTTCAAGAGTTTACTAGCAAGCTTTGTAAGATATGATAACTGTTAATTAAAATAGTAACTGTTAAAAATAAGACAGTTTAATCTACTATAGAAAATAGCAGATTTAATGGTGAAAGGTGCATAACTTACAAGAGCAAGATATAATATTTGTGCTTAAGGAGCCACTCTCATACTATAAGGCCAGGCACTATTAAAATACACGGATAGATGTCTGATTGTGCCAGCTTTAGAAAAGGCTGTTATATCACGAGAGACTTGTGTAGAAGATATGCTGTATCATTGACTGAACTTCAGCCAGCCAAAAATCTCTAACTTGTCCACTGTGACTCCTAAAAATCACTCACTCATTTTACCAACAACACCTTTCACTACTTTTAGGGGTAGACATTACCAGCCGGAGAATAAAAACAATTAAAAAATGACAACAATAACAACAAAAAGACTGGCTTATGAATCCTCCGAAGACAATTATTTTCAACGGCATTTTATTCTTTCATTCAGAGAGAAGCACTTCTTAGGTCTTCTGCTTTTTTTAGCCTGGTACAAAAATACAGTTTTCTTTCCCAGTAGTGATTAAAATAAGTGAGAGACATTCTCATTAGTGTAGCATTCATTGGAAATTAAATGATCAGTTAGAAAGTAGGCTCAATAAATGTAATTTTCTACTGTATATGAAACCAGCTTTCACTAACTTACCAGTGTACATGCAGTTCCTGTGTTCACAATTACTAAGGAATATTGGAATAATTAAATGTTATCATAAGTGCTCAAAACCACAACAAATAACCCTTTTTCTACTAAACCACAGACCATTAAACAGTAGCAACACTACTGACTGGGCAGAGTACCAGGCCTTCTTCCATGTCAGGATCCATCTTAAAAACAAAAAAACCCTTAACCCTGAAACATATGTGTAAAAGTGTGCATGCAGATAAACTTTTCTAAATTGCTTATTTCTGAAATGCAGCTGTTATTCCCTTAAAATGTCTACAATTTTCTCTTTAGTAATTGCATAAAACATTTAACTATTTCTGTACTTTTTAAGCTAATTATAAAATGCAGTGGAAAAAAATAAAACAGCATGATTGGGTCCCAAGCCTTCTACTGCCTGCTTAAACGTGAGAGTGATACAGACACTAGATGAGATAAATCAGTAAAACTCATTGTACTTCCCTTTGGTAAGCTTATGTGGAACACAAAGATTCCCAAGCACTTTTTTAATAACAAAGAACAGACACTGTCCACCCTTGCACCTCCCACTAAAGACTTTGCTATGGTCCCAGGGCATATACACAAGTATCTATAACACGATATACATGTCTGGGCTTAGGGTTTATCTCCTGGTAATGTATGTGAAAAGATTTTAATTTTATGAAAGTATTTGTGGTTCTGACATGGAGTCACTACAAAAAAGAGAACTATAATGTATTTCTACAATATACTGTGCTTCTGTCTTACACTGCTACCTGGAGAGATACTTACTGTACTTTGCTAGGTTACCACAAACAAGAGATGACAAGTAAAATTAAACTTCTCATTTGCGTGATAAGGAGCCTTAGCCTTCTACTTCAGAACTTCATTTTCAGCTCTCCACACCCTTCATCTTAATAGATATTACTCCTAATAACAATGTGTGCATATTGGTTTATGCTGAAGAGGCTGAATAGCAAGGTGCCAAAGTTGCTAAGAATATGAAATTATTTTGAGTAGAAAATACAGTGTGAAAAGTTGCAGAAAAGCCCTACAGGATGCCGTGACAAGGCAGCTAAATTCAGTGCTAGTAACTGTATATTGGATACACATTATATAAAACTGTCTTAATCCCACATATAAAATAATGGGATCTAAGATGAACATTGCCCCTGAGGAAATTAAATATTAAGGTTATAATTGATTGTTCTCTGAAAATTTCAGCTTACTGTTCAATAGTAATCAAAAAAGCAAGCTGAAGATATGAATTATGGTTAGGAATAGAGAAATAAAATGTGACTACCATTATACAATTCATGGTTTGCCCTAGCTTAAATACACTGCACAAGTCTAGGCTACATATCTTGGAAAAATGATATAGAATTGGAAAAGGACAATAACATATGGAGCTGCTTTAATGACTAAGGAGATTTAGATCAAAAAAAAACATGACTAAGGTCTACAAACTCACGAGTAACATGCAGGCAGTGGATTGGATCTGATTTTTCACTGCCTCTCCAAATATAAGACTAAAAGGCATCAAAAAACCCCCAGCTGGAGCAAGATTCAGAGCTGACAAAAAAAGGCAGTTCATCACAGAGTGCTTAGTTAAACTGAAGTCTTCCTAGTTGGGAACAATTGCTGTATTGTATATTATAGGTGTAAGGGAGCTACTAGCTTTAGATCATTTCCTTTAGTACTGGTTCGAGCACCATGCACTTCTGTGTCATATGAGGTACCTTTTATCCCTGTCTCCGCTTTGCTCCCCATTTCGATGGCATCCTCCCTCTACAATGCTAGCAAATGCCAGGATCAAGCTTTATGTCAGGGGTTACACAAGTTTGCTATAGACTAACTCTCCGTACCCTGGATACCAGTCACAAGCACTTTTCTGTATATCAATTGTATCATATTCTCAGAGAACATTTCCATGGCACTTCGCTTATGAACAGTTTGGCCCATTGATTTTTGCTTACAGGAACACCCATATTCCAATGAATATAGATATGATGAAAATCATATTCCATCTGCTTTCTCATAAAACAAAAACAAAACAAAACAAGAGGGAGGGGGGAAATGAGCACATGGCTTGTTGACCACCCCTTACTGCTATCCACACGTTGAGAAGATGTACTTAGCAAGCTCTGCAGAACGAAGAAAAGGTATTTCTGGCGAAATATTGTGATCAGTTTGCTAAGTACTGTATATTCAGAAAATCAAAACTCACTTCTAAACTCTGCAGAGTGAGAGATATTCTGACTGATATACATTATGGGAAGACTGGTTCATTGGGAAAAATGTTTCCAGTGACAAAAATGAGAATATAGTAATTTCGTACTATATTATTGTGCAGCTGTGTTTTTACAATTTCACTTCAAGTTTGTCAGACAAGGAAAACAAGAGAAGCACTCAGATTACCTAGGGAGACGGGAAGAAGAAAATCCAATTCCCAATATCAGCTCAAAGAACTGAATGCTGTACAAGTCTGTGGAGACAAAAAGCCAGTTTTCAGCTCTTCCCTCCTCCAATGGAGAGACCAGTAGTGCAGCTTCTTCCATAAAATGTAAAAACATCAAAACGCTTTACTGGGACACGATCAGGATATGCCTGCAGAAGCAGAAACTTACCCTGTCCTTGAGCCTCTCCACAGCCAAAGTTTAGCACATTTGAAACAGAAAGAGTGCACAGAGCCAGCCTACATGCAGTGGTCGTTCATAGCACTGAATAGCTTCTACAAATGCCATTTCCACACAATGGAATGTGAGCAAGGAGGAAAACAATGAGTTTGTTTCTCTCTCCATCCATTAAAGCATATCCTCAATCTAGAGCATTTAAGGATTGTTTCTCATCCAGTGGACTTCTTCCCTTTGTTTGCTTCTATGATAGGTTCTAAACATTTTTTGGTTTTTGGCTAAGTAACCAAGGGCTGTAGGAATTTTCATGCAACAAACCATAAATTCCACAATGCACATTCACACTTGATGTGCCTCGCTGTCAGAGCCAATAAACCGAGAAACGAGGGGGGCGGGGGGGAGGAAGGCACTGTGCTGTTCAATATCTTTTCTACACTTTTTCCAGCAGGGGACTTTTCAGATCCACACCTACAGACAGTTTCATTTCACAACTCCGAGTGGTCAAAGAGTAGGAAGAGCAAAAGGCTCTCTCAGAGGACTAAAACAAACACAGATGCATGTCTTTATAGTCTTATAATCATGTTATGATGATGAAGCACTCCAGGATACGTAATACTTCTTTCACAGTCAGGCAATCTGAAAGTTCTGCGTAATTGCTGGTGAGTTGCTCCTTTTAAACGCAGTTGTGAAAGAGTTTGGTTCTACCGCGCATTTGCCACCAGTGTTTCAGTAATTATTCTCTCACAAATTATCTTCCTAAAATTGAAGTGCAAGCAAACTGTTACAGATTTCGTTCCTTTGGTTTTTAGATAATATATCTAGACTGCAGCAAGGTTTCCACTTACTTTATTTTTTGTTGTTGGTGGTTTTTTCACTGTATTATTTCAAGCAATTATCCAAAATCAGAGACTGCACCATCTGGAAGGCAGTTTGCCTAACTGGTGCTCTCTCGCCTGTGGCATTTATTTATCATGTGTTTTGTGGTAAGTGTTCACAATTGGATTTTATGTGCATAGTACCCAGGAGGATTATTTTACACTTGTACCATTTAAGTTTGTAAAGTCTATCGGAATGGAGGCCAGCCTGAGGAATTCTAAATTCCTTACACAACACAGTTCAGTCTTAATGTCCAAAATTCTGTAAAGAAATGCATGTCCAAAAGGTTCCTCCTTCTTGCTTTTCTGTGTTGAAATCTAATGGTAGTTTTATAAAATAGGTAGAATAAGTAGGCAGAATTAAAAGATTTACTACAGTTTTTTAATATTCTCATTTAGATCAAGGAAGTTCCCACGATGCTATAGATCTATACTTCTAACTATATCTAATAGATCGAAATAGATATCTAGATTTACATCTAGTATGTATATATTCATAAAATAGATAAACCTGTATCTATGGGCTGTAGTTATTGGTACTATTAGTTCACCCAAGTATTTTAAGCCTCAGTACCTAGGGCACTGGAGTGAACTCATCCCAAGCAAGCTGGTACCACCTGAAGACAGTGCAGTTCTGGATTTTAAGGAAAAAGGACACACTTCCTCCCACATTTCAGTTTTAGGTTTGATAAAATTTGCAGAAAAAAAAAATAGAGAAAAAAAAATTAAAGTGATGCTTTCCAGACAGTTCAGACAACCAGCCTTTGCTCTAATAACTGTTGGTCATTTATCTTCCTTCAGCTCTTGTTACCAAAACGATTATTAAGTAACACAACATCAGTAGAATTATAATTCTGGTTTTTAGAGTCAGTTGGAAAATTTGGAGGTATGTTTACTGGGGCTTTCCAGTTCAATATTTTATGGAGATGGTTTGATTCTGATGAGGTTACTCAGAAAAAGTCAGCAGAATCCTGCCTTGCTTTTTTCAGCTTGCTTGCTTGCTGGGTTCCTCAGCAGCTGCATTCCTACAGTCTGCAACTCCATGCCAAAGGATGACACAGGGTCAGGCTTCCAGCATCCAACACCGCACAGGCAGCCGGCTAGACCACACTGTGGTTTCAGTCCCTCTTATGTTCCAACCTTTTTAGCCTTCATTACCTATACATGTCTCAATGAATGTTCAGGCTTAAGGCACAATTGTGACTCTGAACATTTTCACACAAGTGGGTGAAAGGAAATGTGATCTAGTCACATGGCAGTCCAGCAAGCAGAAAAGTATAGTCCATAATGACAAAAACTGAGAGCATAGAAAAACATTGATTGATGTCCTGCCTCATGATTCAGTAATAATTTCTTCCAGGCAGAGTGAATCATTGTATGGATTCCTCCTGGAGCAATGGAGAGCCATATGCCATACTGCTGCTTTCTGAGATGGTCAGATCCCAAATAAGCTCCAGAGACATCTCAGCTATGCCCTAGCCTTCAGATCTTGGAGGGGGGACAGTACCACCTGAAAAAAACCCCCACAACACAAAAACAAACAAACGAACAAAAACACCAAAACAAACAAACAAAAACAAACAAACAAAACAACAAACAAAACAACAAACAAACAAAAGACAAAAAAAATAACCAAAAAGCCCCCAAAACCCAAACACTACACTGAAAAGAAAAATTTACATTGCTTCAAACGGCCAGCAAACCAAATTCAAACTTCATTTTTATATAACAGCCTCCCCTGTTACAGTAATCTTTTCTTTATTGCTGTGTTCTCTATCAGTTTCTCCTTTACGTCTATGATATTGCCTACACACATTTTCTTGCTTTCTTGTATGGCTTCCCCTGTGCACGGATCATTTCTCCAAGAACATCGCAGTTGCTTCATAGCTGCTTCTTTGCTCTTCTTTTGCCCCAGTTCTCCCACATAGCCAATCTCTTGTCCTCAGCTCTCTTTAGTTCCAGCTCTCCAGCTGAGAGTTGCTTTTCCTAGATCCTCAGCTAGAAAGCTAAAAATGTTTCCAGTACATGATCGACAAATGTACTTTGGTACTGTGCTGCAAAATGCTAAAAGGCACACAGGATCCAATAGGCAGCCTTTGCCTACTCACACAAGGTTGTGGCACTGGCACAGAAACACTCCCTCACATGAAAATTTAGGATGCCTAAGCATATTAAAACACCCTAACACATTACATTTAGGTCCCTCAAAATTATCGCACTAATAAGGTGTTCTCTCTGTTTTCCTTTTTCTTAGACATCCGATCCCAACTGTTCAGAATGTAAAAGGTGTCCCTTACAGTCTGTAGAGAACTGCTTACCAATGGTTTGCCAATGATTCTCCCTCTTCCCTGCAAACATGCATGAGTACATAAATTATAAAGAATAACACTTGAGTAACAATGGATTTTTCATTGGTAGTACTATAATTCTATGTTCTCCATTCCACATATTTATCTATTGATCTCACTCAAAGTCTCTTTAAGAAAATACTTTGTCTGCTGATTTCTCTACCGAGTATGTTTTACAAATCAGCGTACTGAAGTAATAGAAGAAATAAGCTCATTTACTTTATACTACAAAGCTTGGACTTCAGACTACTTGTAAACATTTCTTCAATTCACCTACTTACAATGTAGCAAAGGTTAAGCTAAAAATCAATTGTATCATGATTTTTCAGCTTTTCTACTCTATTCCCATAAGTACCTGATGTTCACAAAAAATGCATTGGTCCTCTAAGTATTGTACTCTATAACTTGACAATAACAAAACCAATGTACTTCAGAGGTCTTTCTCACAACATCTTTACTCAATATTCCCATCCCTTTGTATAACTTCCTATAAACATTAAGCATTTATGAAGGGCCTAATAAAACCCTTTCAACTTAAAAGTGCAAAGGTCAACACATTTTCAAAAAGCCATGGTGTTTAATTCTTGTCAGTGTGATGACCATGGAGTTTGACTAGAAACTGGAACTTCAGCATTAAAGCCCCCCCCCCAGTAATTCTCCCAACTATGATCATTTAATGACTATTTCAATGTGCTTTTGTCTTTTTCCATTTAGGGAGACTGAGACAAACAGGTACCTGGACCTGCAATGCACTTTGATGAAATCAGGTAACTCTGGTCTTCAGACACAACTACGACTAGTTGACAACAGTGCAATTCTTTTCCCTGTGCACAGCTTATCAGCGTATTTCCTAGCACTGACAGCATGGAAACTCAGATTTTTCAATTCCAGAAAACAGAATTCCCTATTCTGGTAAAAGTGGATCAGTATGAGCAATATGGGTCCCATAAAACCCAGGAAATTTGCTTTGTCTCCAGCGTAACATGCATTATTCATATCAACAGCATCTAGTTCATTATTATTTTACAAAGCTCTTGGAACACTTGAGCCCCAAACTCTACAGATAAGGAGCATCCTACTGTGAATACGCTGAAATGTATCCACTGCTCCAAAAACAGTCTCCAACAGGATAAAAATAGCACAGCTATATCTGTAAGGTCTGTCTTACTGTTTCTGCAGTCTTAAAGGGCCATTCACTGCATTTTCCTTTTCCTGCAGTAACTTGCGTAACTCAGACTATGAATTCAGTGCTCTGCAGAGACACCTGGTCAACTGACAGTCTGTCTAGACATACACAAATAAAGTGGGAGAGTGAGGAATACGACTTTGACTCATGCCTTTGGCTCAGAAGGTATTCTATTGGAAACAGTTATGAAAACATTGCAGACAAAAGATGTATTAATGTAATATTACATTTATACCATATAACAAATATAAGAATAAGCTATAACAAACTTGAGAATTTTCAGCATCCTGAAGCAACAAGCAAGGGAATATCAGTATACAGGGAACTATTTGAAAAATTATGTGAAGTATATTAAGAAAAATACTTAACAGCCCATGCCAACTTTGATATGCTACGAAAGGACAATGTGCTGTAATTTATTTACTGTACTTATTGTTAAAAGAACAAAAATAGGCTTAGGATGTTTTAGCAAGAAAAGTTTAGAATTTTAATATTCAAGGAGGTAAAGTTGGGAAAAAGACACAATGCACAGAAAGTGACTTAGGAAGGTTATGCCTTGCACAATATGCTTTTTTCTATAGTTACTTTTGTTCAAGAGAATTTTTTTAATAAAAAATATTTTAAATTATGCCATTACTCTTAGGCTTTTTAGATTTTGTTTATTTCTTCTTTGCAAAACTTTTTTACTTCCAGAGTTCTTTTGGTAAGGGAGGGGTTTTGTTCATAAAATTTGACATGAATTTTCACATACTTGTCAAAAAGCTGGTCTTGTGCTTTTAGAGAGGTTTTGTTTTATTTTAAAGTTCTGAATTTTCGTTTAATAGGGGAAGGTTTACAGCAATTCACCCAGAAACATTTCCACTCAAAAGCCAGAATCCTATGCATGGGATAGAAATAAGAAGATAACCTTAAAATACCAAAATTTTAATGAAAGGAAGTATAAAGAAAGGATCTTAAACTTCAGCAGATTTAATTTAAAAATGTAGTTAGGAAGGGCAAAAAAAGAGTTTGAGGAGCAACTAGATACAGGGATCATAACGAGTTCTAAATCCTTCTTCAAACACCTCAGAAAGAAAGAGCCTGCTAAAGCATCTATATGTCAATGGATATTCATAGTATAAAGACAGTACTGCGAAAGGACAAGATTATTGCAAAGAAGATAAGTGAATTCTTTGAATTGGTTCTCTGAGGAAGAAACTGCAGAGGTCCTAACTTGGGAACGCTTCTATAGAAGAGAGTACACAGAGATTAAATAAAGGGTAGCAGACCACCAGAGCCAGACAGTACTCACTGGGGAGCTTTAACAGAACTCAATGACAAAATATCAAAACTATCTACATAGCATGTGCTATATATGCATGTAAACCTATCAGTATAGAAACACAGACAACAGCAGGGATGGAGAGGTTGCTTTGCCTCTAACCTCATAATTCACCTGAATTTTGGCTAGGTGGAGTTCAGTGTCTTTCCCATTTGGGGGGCAAATCTCACTGGCAACCTTCTTTAGGCTCCTCACACAGCAGGAGTAGCACATCTCAGGTTTTGGTTTTTTTTTTCCAGTCAGCTCCTACAGGTTGCCCCAATCTTCCCTCTGTTTACTCAGCTCTCCACAACTTCTTTCTCCTGGAAAAAGCAGAACTGTGCCAGAGCTTCTCACTCCTTGTTCCCTGACTTTTACTCCTCATCACATTGCATACTTTGATAGCTGCACCCACACACACAAACACAGTACAAGGCTCTTCTGCACCAAACATGAATTTTGCAGAAAACTGTAATCCCTTACCCTTTTTATTCCAGTCTTGATAATCTTCCAAAGCTCTGTTAAAAGGCATTTTGTTATGTTAGAATTCCCTTATTTCTGTTTTATTTCAGCTGTCCTCTGCATATATTATATGCCAGCCAACATTTAAATAATTAACTAAGCAGTAATTGCTCTATTTAGCCTTGCTAAAACTATAGGAATGACATACGAATTACAAGCACAATTCTCAGTGTGGATGGTCATAGTTACTAGATTATCTATTGAAAAAGAATATATGCATACGTAGCACAAAATGTAGACAGCATCAGTGCAAACTCGTCCTTTAAATCTGTTTTTAAGCAATAAATTTTCAGAAAACTTTTTGGTGTTCAGTAGGCTTCTAAGCATTAAGATTTTTAAGAATTCTAGATTACGAATAATATAATCTTAATAGTGAATATTTTCCATTAGGAGGAAATAAAAACAGTTTTCTTGCTTCTTCACCAGTTATAAAAAAATTACTCTCACTTGGTAAAGGCATGAAAAATCAAATCCTAGGATATAAGTGGCCTTTCAAATAACTAGAGCATCTGCATAATCTGTATTTTGAGATTTGACAGCAAAGAGATACTCAAGGACAGAGTTATTTGTTGTACACAAAACAGCAAAGTTAAGGTCCCCAAGTAGAACAAAGCATCCTGAAACTGCAGAATTATAAATATGAGAAAAAGAAAACACACAGCACAAGGTAAATACAAATTTTGCACACACACAGATTATTAGCCTCTTCTGTCCCACACTTTACAAATAATGCAGAACACTGTAATGCATTATCCCTCAGATTCCAGCCTTGGTATTCTTCCAAAGGTCTGACAAAAATTATTTTATTACTTCATCATTTCTTTAGCGTTCCTTGCTTTCAGTTATCCCCTGCTTAATCTATACTGCCAGCCACCAGTGTCGTGGTTTAACCCCAGCTGGCAGCCAGCACCACACATCCACTCACACAGTTCTCCCCTGCCCCCCAGTAGAGCAGGGAGAAGAGGGAGGAAAGGAGGGGAAAGGAAAAAAAAATCGTGGGTTGAGATAAAGACAGTTTAACAGAAACAATAGCAGAAAAGGAAAATAACAATAATAATAACAATAATGACACAAGTCAGTGTTCCCACCCAGTGAACGGGCACTGGCCCAAGCAGTGACTACAGATTCGCCCCCCGGCCAACCCTCATTCGTATACTGATCATGATGTCTGTGGTATGGAATAGTCCATTGGCCATTCCATTGTTCTGTTTAGGCTCCTTCTCAGCTTCTATGGGAAGCTGAAAAAAGTGCTTGAAAAATATAAACATCACCCGGCAACAACTAAACCAATATGCATTATTGACATTCCTTTCATACCCAATCTGAAACACAGCAACTACTAGAAAGAAAATTAACCCTGTCTCAGCTGAAACCAGGACAACCAGTTAAATGAATTACAATTTTCTTGCATGTTTCTTAGGTGAATTGTAAGCTTCTACAGAAAAAAAAAACCAACCCAACCTATTCGCATTCCACTGCACACTTACAGTTGCATGTTAAGGAGGACTGGTCAATACATTGTCCAGCCATGCCCTACACCTGATCAGCGCAGTCTGTCCTGCCTTCTCATTAAACTGCATTTCTAATTTTTCCTGGGTGAGGGACTCTCTGTTCTGTGGGCCTATGTGTGTGTACGTGGCATGTTTGTCTTTGTGCCTATCAGGAATACATGCACAGCTTTGCTGTTGGCTCAAACTGGTGACACGTTGCCATGGGAGCGTTGCCTCTGACAAGCTATGAGGTTCTGCAACCCCTAAGAGAATCGTATCTCAGGCCATGAAACTCCCATTAAAAGTCCAGCTATTTATACTTTTTAGTACAAAAAGGTAAACGAATGTATTTCTATTTTTACTGACAGACAGCAGTCACAGTTCCTGGAAAAGGCTGTATTTCAGTCATTAATTTAAATGTTGCTACATTATATGAAAAACTTTAAAGATTCTTCCTTCATTAAGAAAGCATCATACATGTGTAAATCTCACAGTTGCTACTTCGAATTAGGTACAAATGCTCAGGGAAATGCTAGACTGAAAGAAATACACTCAATATCTGGTTACTGTGGAATCTGGATTTCATTTGGGACAGGGTGAGGGAAGTATTTCAATACAGAGAAAGGGCTTACAACATTCATGAAATATACTTAATACATATATGGTTACAGTTTGTATTTTTTTCAGATCAGCTCTGTATCAGGAGTACATTTGAAGTAAAATTTAATTAATATCCTTTACCATTTTGCACATGCACTGCTCAGTTTAAAATATCGCCTTCACTGATAGCTCCTTTCCAAGCAGCTGGAGTCCACATAGGAGTCCATGAAGAGTAGAAAAATATACTTCCTAATTTATTGTGTTTAGCTTCACTGAAAGATCATAAGAGAAATTAGATTTTCCAATTACCTTCAGGGAAAGCAGTGACATTTTCTGTTATCCTTTAAGCACTTAGAGTAGATGAAGAACAGACAAGTCAATAATCAGTAGTAGCTATGCCATCCAATATCTAATTAGCAGTGCAGTATTTAGAAGTACTATGCTAATCTCTCTCCTAAATTTTCTGTGTAATGGCAGATTTTATGGGCTTTTAAATTTTAGGAGGCTGCCATTAAGAAGAAAAGAGCACTTCCTGAAATTAAATAAAATTTTCTGTATTTCAAAGTACTGTCTGAAACACAGATCCAGAACACTGAATATTTTCCTAAGAAGAATTGGATGAGACCTCCTGAACCGTCTAACCTCCTGTTTTGTACAGATTTTTCCAATTCTCTTTAGAACACGGTAGAACAACTCTCCCCCAAAATTCTTTTTTTACTTTCTCCTTGGACTGAATTAAGAAAAAAAACCCAAACACAACAAAAAACCAAACCAACAACCCAAAACCAAACAACGAACAAACAGAAAATCCAACCCCAAACCACTGTTTAGAAACACTGGAAAAGAAGGACTCTGTAATATGCCCATCAGGACAACTCCTCAAGCAGTAACAACATAGAGTTACACAGGGTCAACAGTTTCATGCAGAATAAGGAATGCATGTTAATTTTACCCCTCCTTTCCTCCCACTCCAAAATGCCAGGTAAATGAAATCTAAAGTAGAAAACTCATGAGCAGAACAGAATCATGCATCAACGTAAGTTTGGTCTCTCTTAACTCTTTGCAATATTTTAAAATATAAACAAGGTGAGAAAGAAGCAATAGTCTTATCTCCTAATACTCTAAAAGTTATTTGATTTTTGGTTATCATATGCTAAATATTTAGTTTAAATTTCAATTTATAGATTGAAGGTGTTTTCTGTCTTAGACGAGACATTATTGTTGGTAGTAATAGTAGGAAAAGTAAATCAGAGTACTTAGAGTGGAAGAGGCTGAGATAGAAACATTGTTTGGAAATGCTTCAGGATAATTTTGAAATGTACTGATATTATGGTGATATATTAGAGTTATACTGTAAAATTCAATTCTGAAAGCATCAACTTCACAGTGATTTCTGTGTAATTAGGAAGGTTTAGGAAGCTTATTAACTAGGGATATAGTCACTCAGTATTAAACATTTTCCTAAACTTTTAATTTAATTATTTCACTGGGCTGCCAAGTGACAAAGTAGTACAGCAAGATTTATTATTTAGATACATACAGCATCCTCAACAATAAAAAATAAGTGTAAGTCTTCCTGACTTCTCAGTACATACCTGTAAAAGGTAAAACAATAAGAACCTTTGATTTTCAGATAGCACCTTTTAATACCTTACAAAAACTGATTTATTAGTCTTCTGAACACTGTAAAGAAAGTTACATTCTCAGTGTCAAGTGGAAATGTTTTGCACATCCTGAGGTGTAAATAGAACTGGGTTAAGATAAGTTTTGGCATTCATCTCAGAGTTGACCATAGCTGCCAGAACTCAAACATCACTTGTTAATTGATCAAATTGATAATCTTCCTCCCTTCCACAAGAATGTTTTTTTCCCCCTCATATTGTATACAATGTCCCATTTGAAGTATGGAAAGATATTTAAATTGAAGCAGAATTTCTAAAGGGACCAAAAAATTTGTAGCTTCCTCCTTGCATTAGCAAGGAGTGTCACATTCAATACATGACAATCACCTGCAATAAAGATTTTGACCTCCCAATAATACTCACCATTATTTAAGTGTGGTTTTTAGAAACTAAACACGATTGCCACTTGTTTACTTGCTTGTCACAGATAAATTCCATCAACTTGTTATACAGCAGGTGAGGTATTTGTCCCCACTAGACCACCTGCCTGACATCTCATCACAGAGAAAACAATTGCTTAGAAGAATCTGCTGCACAAAGGCAGGCTGCTTATAGCTGTGGCAGAAAATCCAGAGGTTCTAACATTTCCCATTTCCTTCCTTTCTCTTTCTACATAGCTCTGTAATATAAGGAGGAAAGTTCCTAAGAAAAAAGCTAATGAAATATTTCTGTTTCTAATCAGTTCAAGATCTGAACGGACTATGAAATTTTTTCCAATCCTGGGTGGAACCAGTCAGATGCATTCACAAAAAGAGCCCCTCATTGCCTCAGGGACTACCCATGGTCAAAATATTAATGTGAAGGAGCGTTAAATTTTTCTGAGATTGCTTAGTGCCATTTACAGTTTAATGACATTCACATGTTTAATGACAAGTGTGTTTTAACCCAATTCAATTTGAATATTCATTAGAGGTTGTATTCACATTTTTCATACTTTGAATATTTTTCCATTTCTACTTTGTAATGATCATATCATGAACTCTGGTTAGATGCCTAACAAAGTGAATGATATAGCTGGCAAAGGCAAATCTGTTTCCATCTCTGTGAAGCACATATTAGAACACAGAAGGGGAGATCAATTTCGTTTCAGTAATCTGTATGCAGTGCACATCAGCAGCAAGATCATAGTGCCATAGCCAGTTTTGTCGGCTATCAACCTGTATATCCTGTATCAGGAAACATATCAAATAAATCCTCATGCTGATTAAAGAAATATGCCATCAGACTCAGAATTCTTGTTTCTAGCTGCTGACTCTTCCACAGAGTCAATCTTATGTATGTAGCAGCTTTTTGATCTGCCTAAGCTTGTTTACATCTCAGAATGGCTAATTCACATGAGAATGGAAAGCAAAGAGTGCCATTCTTTGACAACTACATCTTAAAGCATTTAGCTCATCCTCTAGTCACACTGCAAACTACTTAGCCTACTTGCACAAAGAATTATAATAATAGTATGAGAAAATAAAAAGAACAGTGTTCCACAAATGGATGCTTTGTATTTTCACTATTTAGCTGATATTATTGCAGCTTCGTTATTAATTACCTATTAAAATATACTGGGACTATGTAATTTTGATATCTTTGCAGAAGTCATTAACTGAACTACAAGGATAAAAAAAGATGTTTTATTGCACTCAATTAACAGCCTGTCAGCTATAGACTATTACACCCCTGGTATTTTCAAGCATGCTGAATCTGTTACCAAGTTCTACAGCAGCCTGAGTCCAAAGAAAGATCCTGGACTGGATCAGATCATGTTCCTTCTAGGCACTACACAATATGTATTTATAGCAGGTAAGTAGTTTTTGCTGAAAGTGCAGAGGGTTCCTCCAAATAAACTCACCTAGTACCAACATAAAACATCATCATGGACCATGCCCTTACCCTTCCTTTCTTGGGAAACCAGTGTAGAATAGCTGCTTGTTGTAAAACAAATTAAGAAGAAAAAAAAAAGTTTTCTATTCCTATGCATGTGCAGAATTCAGATGTAAGAAACACAGTCTGACTGAGTCTGAGGTCTGACACTCTGAAAATGGGGTCATGAGAATCAAAAGCATGAGTTTCTTCATCTTTGCAGCTGAAAGCTACGCTGTTTATATTCGCTGTGTGACTTTAATTGGCACTTTGGTTTTGCTGCTAATGGAGGTGGTTATACTGCAGACTGTGGTTCCAGAACCAAAATAAATATATTTATGCTCTACATTTTAAATTTTCCTCATCAGAATCAGGACATTCTGGCACAAAATGTCTGACATTCAGTTACTACACGGGTACTCTTTACTCTGGACTTTGTCCAGAGAACATTGCAGGGGATGGGGGTGCATGATGTGAGGCAGAGTGCCTTTTGTTTTCTTGCTTTACAATTATTTTTCTACTCACGAGATCAAAAAATTTAACTATATAGAATGACATAAATTTCAGAGAGTCCTTTCCTTACCCTGCCTAAACAGCAATAATTATAGGAACTTATTATTAATAGTTATTAATAACAGCGATAGTAATATGCATTACAGCACAGAGATAGAAACAAGATGCAACCAAAGGCATCTCTAAACTACATTTAAACATTGCAAATTATATGAATAATTTAAAAGCTGAAGTAAGCTGATGGAGCAGATATTAAGAGATTTAAGTTACCTTGTTCTAAAAACACTAAAAAAGAATGCTTTCCTGGCAATAACTATATTGCAGGTTTATATAACTAGCCACTTTACAACCTTCTTCATGTGATATACTTTTTTTTTTTTAATCCAGATGGTCTTTTCTGAAGATTTTGACTGTGATTTTTGTGATTATCCCCAAGTCATTAGCATCTCTTCACTCCCTCAAACAAAAGACAAAACAAAACTTCAAATCGAAACAGTTATACATTTGAAAAGGGAGGTATGCAAGAAAACACATGAAAAAAATTTGGATCTTTGCCACTATATCAGTTTTCCATGCAAGGTTTTCTGATACAGAGATGATCAGCAGCCCTGTGTTAGGGTCTAGGACAGACAAATGGCAGATAAAACTGAAGTCCTCCCTGTCGTGAAGAAACATTTGTCTCTAATGATGAAGAGACATTGATAGTGATAAAAGAACTCTCTCCTTATTGTATTGTGTCATGTGTACTTGTCGTTAAAGTAGCGCACATTTGATATATCCACTTAAAAACTGATTCATATCTTATTCTCATCTTCTGGGCTATACAGGTTTAAATGCCATTCTGTTTGATGTTATAGGGCTCTGGTAAGAATATTCATCAGGTTTTCATGAAATTATTTGCATTTCCTTTGAAAGTGGTCTAAAAGTCACCACCTTAAAGCATCTGAAAACATTTCTAAGTAATTGTACCTAGTCTCAACAATAAAAATACCACCTATGAAATTTTGCATAGGTCAGAAATTAAGATCTATTTCTCACCAGTTAAGAAACAAGTGAAAATGCAGTTGTTAGCCAAATGGTTAAGGTAAAGTGTGGGAGGAGGAACTGTCTCAATTCACAAGCTACATTCTCTGGTGGTTCTGAGACACTGAATTTTCAATAACAGCAGACATAATCATATCATCTTAAGTTGCACAAAATCAATCCCTTCCTGATCCATCAAATTTCATTCCCCTGTGGAGCAGTACTGAAATGGAGGGCAGTATGATAAAGAAAACATAGTATTTTTCCCATAGCACTAACACTGTTAGAAAGACAAATAGCAAAAAACCTTTTCTCTCTGCCTCACTGGCCTCATATTCGGGGTCCATGAGGGAACCTGTTATAACTCTGACTCTCCAGGCTGGCTCCTTCCCTGATAAAACCTAAAGCAGCTGCTTTGACGCCTCTGCATTGGCCTTTGTATTCTTAGATTGCTATGAATCAGCTTAATTAATGAGAATTACATTTACATCACTACAGAAATATTACACATTTTTATGTGGTAGTCCTTAACAAAAATACAGCTGTCATTCCTCTACCCCAATTACTCTCTAATACAGCACTCAACATTTACTTTTAAACTGATGAAATTTGCTAATTAACAAATGTTCACATTTGGCTAAGATGATATCAGTTCTTAAAGATTTGATTTTTTTATTGTCTGTTCTTGCCCATTTGCAATTCTCTCAGCGTATCCTCATCAGGTTCATCCAGAAACAAGAGGCCTGATAACAACATTAGACGATCTATGATAGTATTAAATGTAGAGCAAGAAGTTTTCACTTCCATATCACGTTTTCAATATTGTAGATACCAAGTTTTCTATCTAGCATATGACTTTTTTCTTTCTAGACATTTTTCACCCACTCAGTAGTACCTGATTTTCTATAGTAAGTATATCTATGCATAGCAGTGATATTACCCATTTTGATATATATGACATGGTTTGATATTAAAAGATGCTGCCACCTGATGAAGGCAAAAATGGTGATAAGAAAACCTATCTCCTGCACTATGAAGACACAAAACATCCAACATTTTGTTGGATCAGCAAAATAGCAGAAAAGAATCAGTTTCACGAAGGAAATTTAAAAAAAGAAAATTGACAAAGGTAGTAAAGGAAGTTTAGTGGGGTCCCTTTCCCTCCTCCCTGTTCCCTACATAGATACGTTAGATATGCTGGATACGTCAGAGATCTATATAATGCTATTACAAAAATAGTTACTGTGAAGAATCACATCATTATAGGAGACTGACTTTCCAGATACAGACTGTAGAATAATCCTGAATACAATAGCTAACAGATTTATTTATCAAATAGTCATTGAGAGAGCAAGATAAAGGTTGAGAAAAGAGCTATGAATGTTATTCATAAACACATTCAGAGCAGGAATAGTTATTACAGGGAGCAACACTGGAGCAAGAAAGAGTGGATGTAAACTGCCTATTAAAAGAAGATTTCTAACCATCAAAAATCCAGGTTTAGGAACACACTTCCACTCACAGTACTGGACCTGGTGGGGCGGTGGGGGAAGGGACGCAAGCTTCTACCATTTTAACTGAAAGCTGTTGCGAAAGGGTGCAATTGTGGTCTGAAACCCATGGTCTCCAGCAGCTCTTATAGCAGTTCTGTGTACTCAGATAATATTGAAATGGATGACTGAAGTTTTCTACTCTTCTCTGAAGCACTCACTACCTTAGCAAGCATTTAATAATAGAAACAAAACCTCTGCTCCATTTTGTAGTTGCCCTGTATCTGAAAAAATATTACTATTGCATTACCAATTCAATCTTTTTATGCATCATTACTCTCTTCTTCGAATAGTATTCTAACAGGCTAACTTGATGAAACAGAAATGGTTAGACTGGGCATTTTCATTTTAAAAAGCTATTGCATGAAATCAAAACAAAAGAAGATTAGGCAGTGAATGGTATGAGGAATACAAGGAAATATATGCTAGAGCGTCCTACCGATTTCTTTTTGTTCATATGCACTTTTCATTAGAAGGTCAGCCTTAATATTTCCTTCCTAACACACTTTTTTTTTTTTTCCTTTCTACAGCACTGGTTTTTTGTCTTTTTGTAAAAAACAGTTACATTTCAAAAAGGAAGGAATTTCAGAAATATAAGTGGAAAGATTAGATTTTGTCAGCAAAATTACTCACAAGCTGTTTCCCTCATTTGAAACTCTAGTACTATATAAAAGGTGCCTAACGGACAATAAGCATTATATTTCCTTCACATTCCACTGCTACTGTGCTTCAAGCACACATAGGGAAAACAGCTGTAGTAAGAGAAGAATACCTTGGTTTACATACTCACTGTGGCTATGACCAAAAAGATGTTCCTTATTAATACAGGGTAAAAGATAGACCACTGTGATAACTAGAAAGGGTAAGAAAGTATTCATATTATTTGTAACATATTAGGAAAAACTTGTCACCTGAAATGCAAAAAAACCACCTGACAATAATGATTAGCCCCCATTTTTTTCAGATCTATACATTCTGGTCAATGCAGGACCAAACTGTATTCATTTTTTCTTTAGATTTAGACTAAATATAGATTGAAACTAAATCTAGATTAAATCTTAATGAAGACCAAAGATGATAAATCCATTTAACTCACAAGTGGTCGTCTTCTTTAGACAAAAGCAACTTTCATTTCAGAGCCTACAGCACGACTAGTTAGGAAATAAAATATTTTCAGGCACAGAAGGATCATATCTCATAGCAAATGCAATACTTCGATATGTTCTGTTCATATAAATGCACACGTAGATTAAATTCTTTTGACCAGAAGCATCCGTTGCAGCTGTGCCTATGGGCATATGGTAGGTATATATGAATTAATAAACACAATATCCTTCAGCTTTCTCTCAAAAATTAAAGTCAAGATGAATAGGACCTCCATAGTTTTAAACAAAGCATTCCAAAACCCACTGCCATTGCCAGTTAGTTCTCTCTTCACCATAACGTTTATCCACATGGATTCAACCATTGATAACTAAGAAGCAACTGTTTCTTTTTGAGAGAATTAGTGGAAGTTCAATTTAAGCAAAGACTACAGGGCAACTCAGTAAAACCAGGCACTGAACCTGGATATCTATCCTCATTAATTTCTTTAAAACAAAACAGATCAAATGCAGATGCTTCACAATTTTTGGAAATAGGAACATTTTTTTCAACAGTCACAGAGGCCACCTGAGTCAAAGTACAAAATTCTATTACAGAATAATGAAATTAAACAGGCTAACCTACAACTATCCACTTTCCTTCCATTAAAAAAAAACAGGGTGAATGCTCTTATTCAACTAGGTATATGAAGTTCATCTTTCTCTGGGTATTGACTAATGTGTAAAGAAGGAAAACAGAATAATAAAAGCAGACTTATATAGGAGCATATTTTGACAGACATTTAAAGAATGCCTGCAAATAACTTTTCTTATTAACTTCTGTTGGAGGAACCTTTGTTACCAAGATTAAAATCTCTCCTATCCTTTAAAATGATGCAGTCACTGCTCAATAGGCTTTAATAGAAAACCATTAAGATATCATCTGCCTTATTAATACTTTCCCTTCACATTGACATAACATCTATAGAACTGGAACAAAACCACAAGCAATACTCGAAGGATCTGGACAAATTCATTAAAGCTAGTTTCATATGTATTTGGACCTCTGTACTGTTCAGCCCTCCCTTCAACATACTCCCAGACCTTTCCTTTGCTCTTTTCCACTGGTATTGCCTGTGAGATACAGAGTGGGAAGCCCTGGCGTAAAACCAAGAGTTGTGATCAAGGTAAAGTAACGTGTTCAATGTGTTGTGATCAAGGTAAAGTAATGTGTTCAATTCTAGGACATACAGATACTAACACGTCTTCAGGAAAGATGGCATGCCACCATTTTGAACAAGACCTGGCTGGTGTCCCCAGCCCAGAGTCTTGCCTCGTTTGACATCAACTACATTATCAGGAGTATGGTTTGTCATCCACACTGTTCGAAACGTAATTGTGTTGAAAAAGATTGGACATACATGCATGAAGCTGTATGTTCTAGAAGAATATTGTTTCAGTAGCCTCAACACTACAGATTTACACACTTGCTGCCAGTACTACACAGATGAACTCACAAAATAAAAACCTGTTGAAAATACAATTTGAGAATGCCCTGTCATGTTCAGAATTTACATGAATAACCACTGGTTACATCTCCTTTGTTATTACATATAACAATAGAATATTTGTTTAAATACAATAAAATACCAACACTATTAAATGGATTAGCAGAAAGAGGTAATTATAGAGTGTTGTGATATTTTTTCCATATTAAAACTATTCATTTTAGGCTTATCAATAAGCTAATAAAGTGTAGGTATCTAGTTTAGTGCAGAATGAAAGAGAACTTTCATGCACATGCAAGAGTACAGCTATTAAAATTCCATGAAAGTCCATAAGGCCTGCATAAATAATTCTCAATGCAATGGCTTTGAGGGGAGAAGTAAGTGCATTGTTTTCTCCTGTTACGTTTTTTTAATGCAGCATGCCATGGAAGAAACAGTGAGATTCCCTGGACTGTAAAATGCTTCTTTTGTTTCTTATATATCACAGAAGCAATTTCACAACAGAAATTAGGTTGGCAACACAGTTGTTCTTAGTTTTAAGGGAAAAAGACAAATATATCTTAAGGAAACTTGGCACTCTTTTTTTCCTTTGAAGTATACCTGATAGCATATGACTATAAAAGGGAACTTAAGGTTATCCATAAATACTTATGAAAGACGAAATGCATCTTAGCTTTAGGAAGCTTTTAGCTTTTCTTTTTCATGGTCTTCCCCTACTTTATAATCACATATAGAATGCATCTTCTAGAACATCTGAAATTGCAGTCCCATTTTTTCCACTCCAGTTAGAAAACAATGTTGTATAAATAACTAACAAGGTAAGAGGGATGCAATCAGATCTAGTAGATTTTTTTTTTATTGCAGAGTAGTAAGAGGCTGTGAATGACCATTGCTGAAATAAAGCAGAGAAAACATTGTGTGGTGGAGGAAAACCATAAATGATTACTGTAGTTGCACCTTGAATCTAATGGGGATTACAATATTCTACAATGCATTTTGTTTTTCTAAAAAGATCAAATCCTTAGCTTCCTCCTAAGTCTAACAGAGCTGAAGGGTTAGATCTGGAAGAACAAGACCCCATTTAGTTTTGCAGGGCATCAGTACCATGTTTGCTAGATGAAAATACTTTGAAAGTTCCCCTGTGTTGGTGTATTTCCATAACATTTGTAATGCAATTCCATTTTTCCACAAGGTGAAGATTTGAGATTCCTGCATCTTTCAAACTGACCTCATATTTCTCTTCATCCTGCTTACTTGTTTTGAAAACAATCATATATGAAAAGCTCTTTTTCACCTGCAAAACTATACTTACTATACTAATTATACTCACATATTAACCCAATATCGTATAAAAATGCAGCTTTTATGATTCTTGTCAATGTTTGTGTTTCGATGCTAACAAATTCTATTTTCCTCTCTAGTTAGCAAAGTAATTTTCATGTTGATCTCCGTAATCTGTTGTTGACTAATCAGATACTTTAGCATTCTAAGGATGAAAGTTCAAATAATGTATGGAAAACTTCATAAGCAACCTGAAACACCTTTCATAATGCAACATCACACAGTTTATAACTGGATGATTCAATCATGTGCCTGAAATGGAGATAAGGTTCAGATCCCTTATTCATAGAGACTGTCTGATGTGAGGTGATCTAGGACAATAAACATTACTCTAAATCAGAGATTTGAACCATATTCTTCTGTACCACAGGGCAGTAGTCTGAACTATGTATAATAAAACCTCAGAAATGTTCTCTATGTTTGCTCTCTGTGATGATGTAGAATGAAAAACTTCCAAACTTTGAAGACTGCTGTGAGGTACACTTTCTAACCATCAGTCAGCCCTAAGCATAAATGAAATGTATGTTTCAGTATCTAGCATAACAAACACAGCAGACAGCTACAAAGTTGCTCTAACACATGGATTTATTAATTAATGAAATGGTGAGTACTTAGGTTCTGTTTTTCAAGGCAAAGAAAAATGAGAAGAAAAATAAGCACATAAGATCCCAAATAGTCCTGAGTGGAATGATGTATATTTAACTATAGCATTCAATATCCTGCCTAAAATAATTCAAATTGTAACTAAACCCCACTAAGATGGCTCCAACAAAACAGAGTTTCTCTCATTTTCTACAGAAGTTTCCATATGAGGTATGTTCTAATATGGCGCATAGAAACTTCTGACAACTGTCATAATGCAGAGTAATTAGAATAATTTAGGTTCCAAAATTTGTAACTTTAACTTATTATTAAAGAAAAATGATTCTGCTGTCAGAAAGGGAAACAGTACTTCATGGAAGAAAAACAAAACAAAAAACCCTCTCTCATTCATTTTCTGTTTCCATTTAGGAGACTACTTTTCGAAAAGCGCAGCCATGATACTGCATGTTACTGGATTTCAAATGATCCTCACCATAGGCTTTCTGAAAGGTTCAAGTTCTTCAAACTTCAAGCTCAATTAACTTTACTGAACTGGTTATTGTAAATAGGCCAATATAGCTGGAATTGCTTTTCTTTCATTTTCAGCAAGCACTGGGATCTCCCATCTTCCTGTTTTTAAGTAATTTTTGACATTTCTGAAAGGGTGGCTAGTGAATGAAACAATAATAGGTCATCTCTTGGTAATATAGCGAGCTTGCAGCTGAGCAAACCTTACCCTACTCATTGCACTCTTGTAAGTTCTGGCTAAGGTCCAAAAACACAGACTGGAGTTCAAGGCATGTTCTGAACGAGCTGGGTTATTAACGTCATGCTACTGCAGTACCTGCATAACCTAGAATAAATCTCATCTCCGGTCTGCACTGGCTAACAGAACTTTTGGTTTATCTGTTCCCATTCTGCCATAGTTCCTGTGGTTCATAAAACAATCAAGTCCTCAAAAAACCCAATCTATTGAAATAATGTAGCTCACTACAGACTGGAAGGAAATCAGACGAAATGAGATTAATTGTATCAGCAGGAGTACTTTTTGCTGAGATCTATTTTGAACCCCCCTGGTCTACTAAGGAATTCAAGTTTCAATATTTAATCTTTTATAAAACACAAAATATTCTCCTCCTTCTTGTGGAAAATGTGAAACTTTTATTCTTTTAAAGTTACTTATAGCTCACAATAATAAAGCCTCTAAGTCCTGATTTTCATTTTTTCTCTGACAAGGTAAGAATCCCTTAAAATGGGCAGAAATTCAATTTCTCAAAATAGCTGAATATAAAGCCTCAGTGCAGTTTCTTGTTACACTATCAAGTTAAGCGTTGATATGCTTACCAGCTTCTGTTGGGCACCCAGAGATATTTAATCTTAATAACTTCAGAGAATATGACATTTAGGTGTTTCCAAAATTTGACAGTAACTGAACAAGTGCTTCAGAGACCTAGATTTTGGACTTGGTGAGCCTGTTCCACATAAACTCTTATGTAGATCTCGGGGGGAGGGAAGCTTTAATCTTCCAAATGTCTGAAGGGAAAACATATCAAGCTCATACTAGAACACTAGTAATTTCCCTTCTCTCCCTCCTCCCCCTTTTTTTAACTAGAAGAATTCTTCTCTTTTCGGATGCAATAAACTGTATCAGGAGCAATGTGATGCAAAAAAATACAGTAAAATAACCTACATCAGTTTTCTTCCTATATTGTAAAACTGGAAGCAAGTATTACGCTTCATTTTTGCAGAGCCAAGGATTCTTTTCTAACTTCCTGCTCTTCTCCTTCAGTTCTAATTTTATACTCTCCTTTGTGCTCAACCATCAACAAAACCCTCTTACTATATATTAGCTCTAAGTAATGTCATTTTAAAGATTAATTTTGTTTTAGTGTATTCTTTCCATTTTCAGGAAGATGCTGTTGGCTTTAATAGAATGGAAATTTTGCTTTCATTAGCAAAACACAATCTCAATTGATATTTTTTGCAACCGCAAAAATGTTACGTTCAACTAGTATTCCAGGTGGTCAGATACTTCCAATAATTCCCATATGTCAGTTCTGATTTCCAACATTTTGCCCCCTCACCCAATTTTGACCAGAAATGTCAGGGCTATATTTCAACTTCCGGGTGATATTCAGGAGAAAATACTGGTACACCACCGCATGGTTACTCACCACAAAGAGCAATAAATGAGAGGTGGAATCCAAGTGGGAAGAAGTAGCTGATAGAAGGGCTGCAGGCTTTGCTCTCCTCCTGAATGTGTAACTACTTGCACCTTGTGCTCTTCTTTGATTTACAATTTTAACTTATTCCCAGCAGTGAGTCACTGTAACTGCTGTTTCACATATGCACCTGCAATATAAAATGTTTCATCTGTTGACTCAACAACTTCTAGATACTTCCAGAAATAACATATAAATTATGTTCTTTACTAGCATGGGTTCACAGGACCTGACACTTAATGAGACCTTCGATATTTTCCTTCTCACATTGAGCCATACTTCCTTCTAAGCAAAACAAATATGAAAGGAACAAAAAAAAACAAAAACAAAAAAAACACAAAACAAACAAACAAACAAACAAAAACAAAAAAAACCCCACCCAACATGAAACCAAAACCAAGCAAACAAAAAAAGAGACTGCTTTCTTTTTTAAAGTTCTTACTATGAGATTTTATCCTACTTTTACTAAGAATAAAATGTGGAATAGGAGTAGAACCTTCCTACATAAATCCTTCTTGTGCAATTTATATTTTCTCATTAAAATAGTCTGTTTCACACTTTTGACAAATTTTAAATGTCATTTGAACAATTAACCACCCCCCCCCATCTAAGCATCCCTTAGCGGTAGCAAGATCTTTCAGATCTGAACCTAATGCTTTGAACATAACATATTTTATAGTGCTTTTTAATTTAAGAACAGTATGAATGAGTTGCAGATTGGTGGGAATGAATGAATTTTAAATATGAAATTGACTTGTTTCATATTGAAATTTTAGTCCTTAATGTTATATGGCACAAATATAAATAGTGATTGCTTTTTTCCTTCAAAAATTCCAGCATTAAATATTCTTAACAGAGTTTAGGGACTGCTATTTCAGCTGCCAGTATCACAATACAGATGCACATCTCTGTGTTCTGGAATTCTTGGTACCTTGTAATTTTCAGGAGTAAAATTACTGCAAAAACTTCTATATTGAGAAGCATCCTTGCAGTGCCCTAAAATACAGTGGTGTATTTATCAATCTCATTATGACCAGTTGCTATGTTCCCCCCGCAGTTCTCTTGACTTTAAAATAGTTTTAAGTACTTAGGGTAAAAGAAAAAAATTAAAAGCTGCTGTACAAATGTAGAACTTGCTTAGAAAAGTAACAAGCTGACACCTGGTAGCAAGTTACCAAAATAATTATGATGTGCTTTTACAAACAGCTCTTTCTGCTCTTTCTCAGTCTACTTATTTTCTCTGATCATCAGAAAAGTAAAACATAAACGGTTTGTCACATTTCAGTAGTGCAAGTTATGGGAAAATTAAAAAGGGTGAGATATTTTAAATCAATGCAATAAAGAGTTAGCATATGTTTATATTTCTACTAAACATATTTTACTTCATTCCTTGCTATCCTCTTTCAGTCACTTATTAAGGATTTGGATTTATTATTCTAAATTATACAATTCTCTTTTGATATTATACTTCTTTTTCTAATATAAGGATGAACAGTAGTATTCATGGGATCTCTTGATCAGTTATTCTGAGAGAACTGATTTTGGCACCATGGCAGGAATAGTAAGACAACACACGAGTTGTTTCAAAGACAGCTATGTTTTCCAAGATATGTATCACAGAGGAGGAAAAACTATTTTTGCTTGATGAAGCCAAGTGCAGAACCAACATCTCAAACTTTAAGTGTCAATAACCTCAACACAATTTAAATGGCACTCATTCAGATGTTTTAGGAGTTCTAATTTTTTTTTTTTATTTTTTGTCTTTTCCTCACTAGTCCCTCTCTCCCAGAAAGGCAATCAAATATCATGTACTCACCTGTAACTGAGCAAACTACAAAAACTGCTTTTTCTAAGCTCTTTCTGTTCTGAGACAAGATTATTGCCCATTTATACTTTGGCCAACCTGCACAACACTTCATTCATTCTCATCAGTGTGGATTTGGGAGCAAAACTTAAAATTCCCAACAGAAATTGTTTAGATCTGGCCTGAAGTCAAGAGTTGGGAAGACAAGCTCTCTCTGACCACAGCAAAAATGTCCTGTCGCACATAATAAGATAGTATCCATTTTTAACACTGATATTCTGAAAATTATAAAAGGCTTTGTAGTACACAGTGTAACTAATGCCTCTTCTAGGAGCTAAATGTCCGATTCTACTCTAATTGAAGCCAATAGGGACTTCTTAAACTGAGGAAGATTATGTCCCAACAGTCACATTTGACTCAGTAGCTGCCTTCAGAAACCCGTTCTTCAGGTATCACATAGTATGAGAAGCAAAAGCTTTTTCAGCCTTTTCTGCTTCAGAATCTCCCTTCTACACAGCACTTCAAGAGGAATAGAGCTGTTGCAGCCTCAAAGCCTGTCTGTGAACTCTGTGGGCTGAGGATCCATGGTCTGCCAAACTATCAATAAGTTAAATATAACTAATTTCATTATTTAACTTTAATAAGTTAATTTGCATGGAAAGAGAGGCAACAGTAAAGAAGCATTTGCAAGGCAGCATTTATTCTGTTACACACTGTTCGATAGCAGTATCTGGAAACACTACTACTGTATTTTGTTATTTTGTGACATGGGAATGAGAAGCAGCAGTCAGTGGTTGTGGTTTTAGCCAAAAGGCTAAGAGAAAATAGATTCTTCTTGAAGACGTTTGCTATAATGATGACTGATGAAATACTATGTGCTAATGGAAGAAATATTTTAACCTAAATTCAAGACCAAAATAGAAACATTGAACTGCTAGTTATGGAATTAGATACAGTTGAAAAGGTGTATCATTCTTCCTTATGGGAAATGGCAATTTTTCAAATATTAGCACAATATATCAGAACAAAAAATACTAGACAAATATTATAATTACAAATGTTTCAGATAACAAAATATTTAGTTAAGAAATAGTCCCATGGTCTCTGACAAAAACCGTTCTTCAGCTTTTTCATTCTTGTTAAAACACTGAAAAAAACCTCTGATCATATGGGATCTCTGCAGCATATCATGGGAAACAATCTAAATCGAGAACTCGGCCTTGAGGGATGAGCATGTGGGACATGAGGCACCTGAACTAATTCACACGAGATGCTTGGTAGTAATTTCTCAGTTTCCTTTTGACTGGTGGGGGCAGAAGAAGGAAAGGGAGAGAAGCACCAGAAAAAAATTCTGTATCTGTTTTTTCCCTGAGAAGTCAAAAATTTTCAAATGGGAAATAGTCACTTTAAAAAACTATTTAGTTAAGTTAAAAGACCATATTTCTATTGCAAAGCATTCTGGCAAAATAATATCCAGCCATTTCTGAATGTGTTTGAAACTGCTTTCTATTTAGTACTTGATATTTACTTCATTACAGTAAATTGTTACATTAAACTGTAATCTTACATTACATTAAAACCACATCTGTTAAGCAGCTGTTTTTATAGACATCATTCTAAAGATGCATAAATGAAAATATAAAAGAAGGTAGTATAAAAACAACAAAGTACTCTTGTAGTCAAAGTGATAACCAGCTCTCCTGAAAGGAGCACAATTTTTATCTCTGGCAGCAAGAGACAGTTGGACTAGATCTCTTACCCACAGTCATACAATCAAGTCATCTAGCCAAAAGCATATTGAATATCTCACAACACTANACCCAAACAAATAAACAAACAAATCCAAACCAGAAATACTATTTCCACCATGCCATTGGTGCTACCCTCAAAACTAATCCTCACCTAGCAAACAAATAAAAGTTGCCCAAAAGTAATTTTGGTAGTGTTCTTTTATCTGCAGTTTGAAGCATCTACATTAAGGTTTGCTATATTCAATCATACATACTTTCATGGTTTAAAAAATATAATTAACAACAAGGCCTTGATAGCTAATGACTTCTTTTTTTTTTTTCTCCACTCTTTAGACCACTGTATTAACAGAAAGCTGATATTGGCTGTAGTCTTCAAAAACATCCTAATCCAAACAGAACTAGGAATGTATGTGCTCCCATCTGATGTTAAGCTGTGTTCTGTGTTAAGTCTTCTAGACCTTGTGCAACAAATAGAATTAGTTAAACCAGCAAATATGGGAGAGTCTGCTAAAAAGACAAAACCACAACACACACACACACAAAAAAAAAACCCAAACAGGCTATTGTGCAATACTTTGACATATTATTGAGTTACACTGTTTACTTTGGTAGACCAAACACAAATTGGTATGAGCAAATTGGTAGAGATAAATGGGCAAATTGATGTGAACTTCCTTCAGGTTTAGAAATTCAGTAAACTTCAGCAACAGTGCTAAAGTAACGGTACTAAAGCCCCGGGCTTACTTGTCACCGAGCAGGGAGCAATAACGACAGCCCAGCCTCTCGCTGAGCTGCCAGTGCACTTCAGCTGTTTGAGAAGAGCTGCCAGCAAGATGAGGAGGGCAGCTTTGGACAACCTTTTCTTTTTTTTTTTTTCTTTTTTATGTCTAGCATTTCTTCACCTCCTCACTACAATTGCCGGCAAAAGGTGACAAATTACAAGACTGGATCGGTAGTCTAGCTAGAAGCCATGCTAGACCACCCACAGCCCTGCATGAGCCAACCCAGCAGCTGTCCATGTCACAATGCTGGATCACACCTACACTGAGAAAAGAGCACATGCCAGACAGTAAATTAATGGAAACAACGTAATGTTAGTGAGGGGCAACAGCAGGGAACCATATTACTTAACTACCCCTTGGGGAAGAGCAATCAGTGTCCAGCTGACATTTTATGGGCCAGATTTCCAGTTTGGTTGGGACTCCCCTCTCCTTTTTCTTCTGCTTATTCCCATGTACATATTTGAAATCTTGCAGTTATGACAAAGTAGCTGGGGAGTCACAGCCAAGTCCAAAGCAGCAGTGAAACACCTTGGAATTTCAAGGTCTTACACGCGTGTATAAGCACTCAAGACCCCCCCCACATCTCAGATTTCCGAAATCTTTTTTACCCATTTAAAAATCTACCCTTGCATCAATACTTTGTACAATGCTCCTTTGGTGGATCTGGCAGCTATTCTTTTCTGCCCAAACCCATTTGGCCTCCAGAAACTTGGTAATCCTTACCTACATCTCCTGAAGGGCCCAATTTTGTAGCCATGCTGTGAGCTTACCTAGCATATAAAGTTCAAACTAAATCATGCTGGAAAATGAGGTAGTGACCACCTTCTAATAATCTAGCCAAAAAATACAAGTCTTAAATTCTAGAACTCTTCAGCACATGGAGATAAACCAACTTTTCCCATAATCCCAAAGAATGACCCAACTATGAAACTATGGGGTATTTCCTTTAGTTGAAATTGGTCTGCCAGGCATCTAGCAGTATAAAAACTCAGGAGACCAGAATGACCGGTAGGAGGGATCCTCACACTATCCCTGGTGGCCAGCAGGGAGAAGAAAGCCCATGTTCCACATTCTCAGGCTGGTCTGCATATCTTACATTGCACGGTAGGTAGAAATAGAAATAGACAAAAGTAGAAGTATATATAGATGAAAATAAAAATAATCCACAGAACATTAACTCAAACCACAGGGCTCTGCCTTTTTTGTCAAGCAGGGATCAAAGAGAAACATAGCCCAGTTTGTGAAGCCGTGGCCATGAGCTAGCTACATGAGAGAGCAAATGTAATTCCAGGGAACAGTCATAAAAAGGACAGCAACTGCCTTTACAACTGGGCAGCAGGTGAGCAAGGTAGATTTAGCACCTTACACCAGGCTGTTAATTTTCTTCTGGCTGTAGCTTTTAACATCTTCATTCCATGAAAAAGACTGACTTGAACAGGCTTTGACCATTTTTTTGTTAATGCAGAACACACTGTTGTAGCAATATGACTGCCTAAAAATAGTTATTTCCATAAGACAGTACATAAAACAGTATTAGCCCTTTAATAATTTTTTCATCCAAGAATCCCAAAACACTTTACAAATAATAATTAAAAATCATATAGAAAACCTATTATGTAAATTTACTCTTTCATACCTCTGAACTAACTATAATTCATATAATGAAACATACGAGGGAAGTGAGAAATTTGATGGCCATAAGGCAAGTTTTCACCAAGTAATTGTCGTGTAAATGTATTTTGACTTGAAGACTTTAACTTTCTTACATAACCAAAAAAATGCATTTTTTTTTTTTAAATAAGAGAATAGAAAGATACCCATAAAGCATTTTTATTTACTGGAGATTTGCTTTATGCTTTTCTGGAAAACAGTGGTCATGCTTAAGGTTTAAAGTTAAATTAACTACATAAGAGCTCAGAATTGGTTATTTTGTGAATATATCAATAAACAAACTAACAGCTTTTTATTAAGTCCTGTCAAACTCAGAGGAAGATCTTAACAGTTTAATTATGAAGTCCAGCTGCAGAAACTAAGAGAGAAAATGTTTCCAGATGAGATCCAAAGTGCAGCACCATATCCCAAACCACCAATACTTCTTGTGCTTTGACAGTATAGGGTGGGATGCTCCAGCTTCTTAGATCAAGGTACAAAATTCTGGATCTCCTATTCACAGCATATGAGGTCCTGAAAGCATAATTTTCATGATATTTTAGTATTTACTAGTCCGGTGAGAATGTAATTTCGTAGCTAGATGTTTTGGGAAATATTTTAAGACTGTCCACCTTTCCACAGCTATTGTTAATACATGAGAGGCAACCCCCAGAAACATCAACCTACTCCCTGGTGTTTTGGCAGGTACGGTTGTTCTGAGTGCATTGCACTGGTGGTGCCTGCAGATGACGTAAAGGCATTTTCCTTGTGATTCTTATCACAGCTTAAGCTTCAGACAACAACTGTCAAAACTTACTGGTTTTGTGTACACCCACCAGAAAAAGCAAAACCAAAAGCCACACCTAAGAAACCTCAAAGCCAACCACTACGCCTTGACTTCAAGGAAGGTGTATGCTGTGGGACATCCCCCAGCCTTGGTTCCGTACTTCCCGTGGGGAAAACCTGCCTGGGACATGTCACGCATCCTTCCAGCCAAATCCTCACATCCTTCATGTGGTATCAGGATCGAGAGGGGAAGGGGCTGTAAGAGAGAGAGTGATGCATGTTTACGATCCTCCCTTACACGGAAGAGGGATGCAAAGTGCAATGCACGTGTGTCAGGGAAATTCTTCGAGGTACTGCTGTTGAGATAGCCACACTAGCCAGAGATGTAAGTGATTTCACCTTAAAGAAAGGAAGATGGAAGGAATGACGACCACCTTTGTAAAGGTCAGCAACTGAAAGCTGGACTTAGAAACTGAACTACTCCTTAGTATGTTGGCCTTGTAAATACACAGTCTCCACACTGCTAAGCAAAGAAAAAAAAATCTCAACCAAATGCAAGCTATTTCTTCTCAGATGAGCAGGACAGGGACCATTACAGATGAGTCACATTTCTTTGGATAAAATTTGAAGAGGTGATCGTATGAAATGCTTTTATTTCCCTCCCTCTCCCTTAAACTTTGGTCTGCCTGTTTCTGAGTAACCATTTAAAAGATGGTTTTTTTCTTTTTATGTGTAGATATTAAGTACCTGTATAGAAAAGCAGATTACTTCCCAAAAAGCCCCTATGAAAATAAAAAACATAAGATGAGTTCTTATAGTTTCCCTTCAACTCTAACATGTCAGCAATGAAATAAAGTTTTTAGGAAAGCAGACAAAGCAAAACTATTTGGGTGCCATGAAAGGATGACTATAAGCTAGATCTAGAATGCATTTAATTATTATGGTATGATTACTGACAGAGTTTCTTTCTAATCTGAAATCTGAAAAAAAAAAATAGATCATCTCATCCTGTCATGATAACTATGGTTCCATTTCTGAATGCAGATCATATGTTGAGTATTTCCAACAAAAAAATATAGATGTCTTCCAAAGCTGTTTCATCTACAGCACTTATATTCATTACAGGTTAAGTAAGTTTTACTTCCTTTATTCCCACTCTAAGTTTTTGGCTCATAACTATTTCGAGTGATTACTGCTGAAATCCACAGTTCCATTTCATCCCCACATAGGACAGACGTATCTTCAACTCAGCTTAAGTTCTAATATCAAATACTACGAATTTAAATCCAAACCTTAAATCGTAATATATGTTCAATTCAGTCACAAATCAATATTCTTTGCTTCCTCCTTCTACCACCACAGGAAAGTAACAAGTTTCTTAGAAGTGCTGAAGGGATGAATTTGCACGTATATATTACGTACGCACCTGGAGAATTCCTAGTATTGGTGAAAAGTGTGTAGTGTGTACCACTTTCCCTCTCTGCCTGAGCCAATCCCAACTAAGGACTTGGGAGTGAAGGTAGGAAAAAGGAAGTGTTATCTGCAAAGGATTTAATTCACTGAAGTACGAGTATCTTGTTCTTGATTATTGCTATAATAACTTGTAACCATCAGAGCTCAAGCAGATGATTCAGGATTTAAGAGTCAGAAACTTTTTCAGGAGACAAAAAGCAAATAAGATGTTCTGGAGGTGTGAGAGCAGCCCAAAGCATCATGCACACACAGCTTTCAAAGAATATGCAGCCCTGCAAGAAATGCCTATTTAATTAACTTGATTCTGAACAAAAAAAATTTACACCTGACATGAAGTGTGCACTACAGAGATTCAGAACAGTAGGAGTCTTAACATGGGATCATTTCACTTTCTATGTACCTTTTGCTTTTGTTTCCTTAGACATCAGTCCACCAACTGATAATTCTACCTCTGCGCTTACAGTTATTTTGCATCTCTGAATATAACAAAATCTAAAGTACTTCGATAGAAAACCTCAAAATAATCTGTAACTTACTATTACTTGCATTTTCATGTTCTGTCTCTTCTATTTCCAGTGATATACAATCACATTCAAACAGATTTGAAGTGAAGAAACGACAGATAAAGATTTTTTTAGTGGCCTGAATGATGACAACTGATTTAAGCTACACAGAAGGAGAATTTGAAAATAAAACCTATGTCAGATTGGATTTTGAATCTGGGCAAAAAAAACCCTAGTAAAATAAATATTAATTGGCAGTTAAATTTCATGTCAACTTTTATGTCATGGGTTCTGAATTTGCCCATAGCAGAGCTTTGCATTGAAAACTTGCATTTTCTGTTTCATAAAGAAAATCGTCCAAGCAATTTACTAAAATAATTAACCATGCTAGTGCAGGAATTGCATGCATTATATTTAGAAGTTCTAGAGGTTTATTGTAGGTGACCGTGTTGGCATACTGAGGTTTTGACGGAGTTGCTTCACATTTCAACAGCAAAATGCACCTCTTACAACACGCCCTCATTAAAAGCCACATAACTCTTCTGTACTTTTTCCATATGGTGTAATTTGATGCAAGCTTTTCTGATGGTTGTCGTTTTGGCCCTTTCATAAATGGCATAAGGGAACACAATACCAAGATAAGCAGACAAGAAAAAACTCTCTCTGCTATAAATGTAACATGACATTTACATATCATATATGTAAATCACATACATATACATATCATAATCTAATCATATATGCAAACAGACTTACATACGCACATATATATACATTCATATGGGACTGTTAGTATTTCTAACCAAGTGTTACTTAAAATGGTGAAATGAAGAAATGACCATATGATTTTTCTTTAGCAATAACGAAATTTAAATTTGGATCTAAAAACATGAAAAGGGTCAAACTTCTCTCACAACAATTTACATCCAAAACATCATCTATCCCTTAAGTAGCTACCCAATATTAACAAGAGTAAGGGTTTAAGTACAATATGTGACAGTAGAACATGGAATTTATTCCCATGATGAAATAAAATAAAAGAGTACTGATTAAGCCAGAACAGAAAGCACTGAATCTGCAAAAATTTACTAATATTTAAAAATTCATAAACTTAAAAGTATGGATGGTGGATATTTTGGAGACAGAAAAGGTTAGCAAAGAATCCAGAGAACAAAGCAGAAGTCCTATCTCCATTAAAAACAGAAAAGAAAACTAAAAGGTTAGTTGACCTGTACAGCATTCAAACTGCTTGAATTATTTCTACATGCAGGTAAAAGACATTGGTGTTAATTATACAAGAAAGCCACCTCCCTATCAAAAACCAACCAAACAAAACCAACCAAACAAAAAAACCCCCAACAACAACGACAAAAGAAACAGGGAGGCTGAGAATTACTATAAAAAATAAAAACTGAAGGTTCAAAGATCCATCAGCATAATTTGTTTCATAGGAATTCAGAACACCTTGAGCAAGCTGCTTCTTTTGCTAGTGCCTTTGCTTTCCTCTTGCTTTTTTTAAGACTAAACTAAAGTTGTATTTACAAGACATGCTAGTGCAATGCAATCCTGAGTTTGGATTAACTGGATACAACCTTACCAATATCAGGAAAGAGTAAAGGGTATCCATGCATAACTAAATGACTTACGGTACTGGAAGTGACACTAATGTGACTATTGTAGAAAAATAATCAATTAGACTGCTCCTGATAAAAAGTAAAAAAAAAA
>VYXH01012431.1:1660-20649 GCA_013397275.1 Burhinus bistriatus | reverse complement strand
AAAAAAAAAAAAAAAAAAAAAAAAAAAAAAAAGACAAAACCCAAACTATTATAGATTACCTTATCTAATAATATTACAGTGAAAAAGCTTCAGTTCAGTGTTTGCAATAATTGAATTCTGGAAAAACAAAAAATAAAAAGGTCACCGTCATATAACAATAAGGTAGCAATTCACAAGTTAAACATTTTTTACTTGATGCATTTTTGTCAGGTTTGTGATAAAAAGAAGTCACTTTGTTTCTGAAAAGTCTGATAGTTTGCATCTTGAGCTTTACAGATTCTGAAGTTTGTTCAATTAATACTGTGTAAACGCTGTCCTAAAGGAAGTCATAAAAAATTGTTACTCTCATACACTAGGATACTCCTTAGAGAAAAATTAAAATAGACTTAAAATACCAATCCAGCTAAAATACAATTAAAGTGTTAAGCATTACTCCAAAGGATGGTTATTTTCTGAGTGGAAATTCAGAATTAAATACAGCAAATACTTGAGCAATGAAGTCATTTAACTACTAAGGACAGCTGTTCAATTGCTTTAGGCAGTGAGACAGTAACACAGTGAAATTACACGATCCAGAAAGAAATATTTCCCTGTGTGCACAACAATGCACTTAAAGTTTATTTTAGAAAAAAAGAAAATAAAATAAAAAACTTAAAATGCTTAGTACAGAACAGCTTTGTACAACAGGTTGTTACAACATGTTTGCAATGCTTTGAAAAATCTTAAAAAAAAAAAAATTACAAAACAATCAAAAAACAAATGCAATTAGCAAAAACAAGGCACATGACCAAAAACTACACAAAAAGGCCTAGCTTAGAAGACTCTTTCAGGCGAAGTTTTCATGACATTAATTCTGGCTTGTTGACGAGGACGGATGCAAACTTATGATATTCAAGCTGTTAGATACTTCACTCTACTTACAAAAACGTTCTAAAACAATGAAAGAGGTAGAGGAATGCTATTCCCAAAAACACAAATGTGTTTCATTGAAAATACAGTTGTTCTCTGGTTCATGTTGCAATACTACAATTGATTACATCAGGAAAGTTAACAGTCATGAATGAAAGCAGCCTACTTTTCCTTGCCGTGCAACATAAACAACTTCCATTGGCCTTACTCTGAAAGGTGAGTGACAAGGATTTGGGATAATGCAGTTACTTTTCTTTAAATGTTCTCTTTTTTAATGTGAGTCAAAAGACAAACTACCAGCAGGGGCATTATTTTCTGTACATACTGAGTGGCAAATATGAGGTCAAGAGAAAAATTAGTTCTCTTCATAAGACATGCATGGGCAAAACTGATTTCTATAACAACATAAGATTAGCAAAAGAATAACATGATATTTATTGTCCTGAAACTGTTAGGTCAGATTTGGCTATTGCTTACTGTTAAAGTTGACAAAGACTAGTGTAATACAAATTACAATGAGTCTGATTTTAGATATTGTGAACATCCTTGATTATAACTGAAGTCAGTGAAGCCTAGGATTACACAGTATCAGAAAATAACGATTAATTCCTGCAAATGCACTTACAAGTACTTGACGAGTCCGTATCAATTAAAGAGCAGTTAAACTGAATTTGCAGAGGAAGTGTATGAACACCACAGACTTAGATTATTTTTTTGGTTGCCTAAAGCGCTGTAATTATAAAACAATCCCACTTTCATCATACATAACTTTTATCTCTGTAAGTACATACTTTAATAAAAAAATAGTTTAATACTTATAGATCAGTAATGTTAAGAAATCAAGTGTGACTGATAGCATAGAAATCCTTGTATTCTCAGCCATTGATTGTTCTGTCTAAAGATGCATAGCAAGACTAAACAGAACTATTTTGTTTTTGAAAAGCAACTATACAAATATACAAGTCATTTTAAGTCATGATCCATGATGCTTTATAATTAGGTCCAACTTGATTAATAGAAATGCAAAAGAAAACAGATTAACTATTTCATCCTTTTGTGAATGATGTGCAAGAAAATACTGTCTTTTCAACCTATATTTCAATGAAAACAATAAAGTCTGACATGAAAGCACAAGGCTATTGGGTGCAACCTGGATATAACATTAGCATTTTCTACTCTGCAAGTTAAAAAAATACTCATAAATATGTAATTACACAACTGCAGTTTAACTTTTTCTGACACAAAATCAGAACCAAGACGTCATTCTCTTCTCACTAACTAGATAACAACATGTATTGGCATTATGGTAGCAACGGTTATAATCTTCTGTTTATGTCAGGTTAGAAAAACAGATAGCATAGAGGAATGCACTAAAAACAATAAAAATAGTATTCCTCTCTGCTTCCCACCCCACCCCCGCCACCTTATCCTCTGTATATTGTAAAAGTAAGGTTACTTTTTCTGCAAGCTGTCATTAAGACGGCCAGAAAAAAGTAAGCTTGCTGCTTTATCACAAAAACTATAGTAATTTCTTAACACAAACCAAAAGCCACGACATCTTTCTTAATTCAAGGAGTTCAACTTTAGAAACTAAATACCAGTTCCCTGGTTTTTATTGTAAGAGGTTCATGCTGAGCTCCCACAAAATCTTTCAAACAGGAGGGGGGGGCGGGGGGCAGGGAAAGGGACTGGAATTCACTTCAGAACCTGCAGTAATTTACAGAATTTACTCAGCAGTTTACCCTTAGCAGAGTCCTCTCAAAATAAAGAGAAATAGTCCTGAAATTATATCAACTTTCATGTTAACACATTGCATTATGCCTTGAAAATTATTCATTACTAAAAGGCTTAGACAGTTCCATTAAGGATTTCAGATTCTGTAGGCTTTAATGTTTTTCTCAGACAGCACATTCCAGCATAATGCTGGTCATAACTATTTTTTCAAGTGCTGCACTCACAGAACTCTTGCTTTGACACTGCCCATGGCAGCGTACGTGACTAAAACCATGCAAGGAACACCTGGGCAAAAATATAGAACAAATAAAAAGCCCAAAAATACCATTTTAACAGAACTTAGGGGAAGTATCATCATTAGTTTATCATCTGACAATATTTTTATGCCAACTGAAAAATACTTGGTTTTTTTCATTGCAGGGATGGAATGACATTATGCAATTTTATCAAAGCAAAAAGATAATCCCGCATCATAACACGTAATTAAAACCACATGGTTCCCATAGGAACAGATCAGGCAAACAAATAATTTGGTGATGGGCAAAGCAAAAGAGCATGAACAGAACCGGGTAACTCAATGCTCAAGAAATGTTATCTTGGTTGTAAGGGCAAGGCTTCCAGAACTTTTAAATCGTACAAAGATATTATGAGAACAGCCTGACTGATAGAAAAAATAACTAGGAGTTTAAGTTGAGGTTTTTTTCAGAATTACTTAAAAAAACTTCATGGTGTGTGTTATGCACAAATAAACATTTACAGAGGTATTAAAACACTTTTACTAGAGAATTCATTTTACATCAGTTTTTTCCTTCAGACCCTATGGCAAAGACATTTATTCTGGAAAATCAGTTCACAGAATAGTATTCTGTATAGGATCTCTTCTTCTATACAGGTGGTATCTGTTCAGTGTGTGTCAGATTAACTGTGTACCCATTCTATGGGCACAATGACCAGTACTGTCAGATATTGTACTTTCTGCAAGCATCATAATTACTTATCCAGCACAGATTCATCTAAACAAGTACCGTTTGATATTTGTAGGTTGTCATAACATGCCAAAATCCCAAGGAAACCTTCCAAGTTCATTCTGTCTGAAAATTATTTGGAGGAGACTGGGGCTTGGGACCATGGGATTGAAAGAGAGGAAGGATAGAAGTCCAGGAAATGTTTGCTGTCATTTATATTTCACTTTTTTAAATTCTGTCAGTCTCTTAACATAATTAAATTATTCTCTTTGAGATTTCTTTAGACCACCATACAACAGTGCTGGAAACCAGTGCTGTTCTAACAAACTGTGACACACAGATTAAAAAAAAATGGGGGTGTGTTTTGAATATTTTATTCATTACGTTATCGGTACTTATAAAATACCAGTAAAGGATGAAAAATGCAAGTGAGTCTGCAGTTCATAAATTTTAGGGATTCTTCCCTGATGACATATCTTTGCATGACAGAAGAGGAGCAGTATCTTTTTGAAAATGGGTTATCCACCTACATAGTTCTGGCAGAAAGACTGAACAGTACAGCAAGCCCTTCTCAGGAAAGATGAGCATTATTATGCTTTTCAGATATTCAAACTCTGCTGGATTTATGAACATACCCTTATTAGCCTGTTAGAAGATTATTCAGCTCATCTTCTTCCTTCTGCTATGGTTTTCTGATAACTTTTGCTGAGAGGATAATAAAAGTTGCTTCTGACAACACTGGCCGCTCCAATCCAAGCTGAGCTGAAGCTGCCAACTAGAACTGATGTAGAGAAGCAAGAGTGTGGGCTGAAACTGGCAGTTTGATTTTTAAACGCTGCTATCTGCAGTACTTATAAAAAGCTGAGCAGAAAGACAGAAAGTTCAGTTCTACAGCACAAACTGAGAAGAAAGATGGGACAGGGATAGAGAGTTTATTTTGTACTTATTTTAATTCTTCTGAACTCAATCCCTGAAATTTAGAAGCTTACCTATAAAACAAAGAGAAAGCAACCATACACGCATCCTAAATGGTCCCGCAATAAAGCCCCATGCAACCCAGTCCTGACAACTGGCAAGTCTATGTCCAGTCGGTCCTTAGTCTGATAGCAAGCCCAAGTTCATTCTCATCAACTTCGGATGAACTGACAAAACTGCTCCGAGTTCCAGCCAGCCTCCAATCAGTTTCAGATAATTTTGCATATTGTTATAAGGAATTATCTTCCTCTTTCTCAGAACAGACCTGAACCACCCAAGAACCATCAACAGCCTGTGAGACCAGAACCAAAACTACTCCTCAAAAACTAGATTCAGAGTGCCTAAAAGTCATAGAAAACTTGGGGGTAAACAGGGCCACAGCTGCAGTGCTGACTGCACAGCCAAAGAATAGAAAACACCTGGGACTCCAGTTAGCAGAAAATTTCAACATCTGTTTTCATCTATGATATTAAACATGCCCCTAAATACTCTGAAAAACACTAGGTAAGACAACCAACACTCTAAGGTAAACAGACTAATTCCACAACCCAACGTTTAACTTCTCCTCCAAGCAAGCTCCCTGAAAAGGGGAAAAAAAAAAAAAAAAGGCTAAAAAGCCTACAGTGTACAACCTTTTTTATTAAGCCGTAATGTATAATTGTGAAATTCGCTTCACCATTCAAGAAGCTGGACACAAATGGACAAGTTTTACATCAAAGGTATAATAATAAACATCAACCTTCCAGTACAAAGAAGAGTTAACTTAGATTTTCTTCAACTTCTTGATAGATAAACCTGTAAAACTCTATCATGCAATTGAATTATTCCTTCTAAATGCTGGGAAAGCAGAAGTTAGACGTCATTTTGATGACATTTATGGTTTGGTTTTTGATGACAAAGAGAATACAGAGTACAGAATTCCCATTATTTTCTTTGTAAGGATAAGATCTTCTAAATTAGCTAAGTATTGGGTATGTTTAACCAGTACTCAGATAGCCCAGGGGTAACCTCAGCAGGAGGAGGGGAAAGTTTCTGTGAACAAACAGAATAAGAATTTTTAAAAAAAATTATGTCAGAACTTTCCATTTTTTTCAGATAAAATAAAGTATAATATAGGCTTAGAGAAAAATAAGTCATTTCACCCAGCTGGAAACACTTTTATTCCAGTAATTTTTAATAATAAGAACTAGATTTAGAATTAAAGTGGAATTATTATTTACATCACTGAGATATGAATCAGCGTTGGTGGTGGTTTTGACCAATATATTCCAGTGGCTAAGGGTACTTACCCAAAGTAAATTTTCTCCCTGCCTGAATCAATACACGTATCGGAAGCATCTCCTAAAAAAAGTTTTAAGTAACAGGTAAAAAAAATAAAATACTTTGGAGGCAATGGGATTATAGGGACCAGTCCTCTCTAGTAAAATCATCCATTTTTAACATGTATCTAAAATGTCCATTGAACTTGCACTTCAAAGGGAATATATCTTCAGTTTTGTACATGATCTCCAAGTCCCCCTGCCCCCAATCTAGCCCCAAATGATGAAAGTGTTGTTCTAGAACACTGAAATGTGTTACCATTCAAGAACGTTTCTTTTTCCATTTTTCTGCCAGCCAAAGCTAATTTGACCCATTTTTACAAATACTGCTAGCAATCAGAAGCTGCATTTTTAGGTGAATAAACGTCTTGCCAAAACAGACGTCACCCAACTCCATATAGAATACCGGCTTCAAAGTGTCAACCTCTTCAACAGTACACAGGGCACCAGTGTGGCACTATGTACCCAGCCCATCAGACAGTCCCCCAGCCTTGCTCCCAGTTCAGATCTTACGTGCTGTTCAGGGCCTGATTTAATTTTGTCTCACTTCTGGTAAATGTCATCCCTAGTTGAAATTGAGACCACCTGGAATTTTATTTTATTTTTTTTTTTTAACCCAAAATGAACTAGAAACAGGTCATTTGTTACACCTGTTAAGAGAGAGGCTTGGCCAGATCTCTCTCTCATACAGTCTGGAGCAAGAAGCTTTTGAAATGTGTGATATAGTTAACTTTTAAAGTGACCAGAATAAAGATAAACTCAAAATCAAAGAGAAAAAAACAAGAGGAAAATGAGTGTCACTTTCACAAATCCAGCTACAATAGATGTTCAGAATATTTAAACTGAGAGGTGAAAGATGAGTAGAATAAGTGAGTACTTGTAGGTTTCCCTAATTTTTCTTAAATTTGCCACCAATGTTTACTTTCGAGTATTACTGTTTAACTAAACTTCACAATAAACTGACTTTGTTCATCTACGAGATGTATGCATTTCATTGTGCTGAACTGACCTCATGTCACTGTTGTGTATTTAGTGATAAGAAGGTCTCATTCCAGCAATAAAGCCATGTGGAATGCATTACTCAAAGGCCTATTAAGTATAAAACATTCAGCATTTATTTACCACATTGAGAGAACGGAGTCCTTAAAAGGTTATTTAGACTACAGCATGGAGACTAAAATATACCCAGCATCCTATTGATTTGACAGCCTGCCATAACTGTCTCATGGTCTCAATTAGAACACAATACACACACACACACACATGTACTCTCTTCTGGGAAAACGTTCCCAATTATGAAAAGCCACAACAAGAATAGCACTGCTTTTGACAGGCGGTATGCATATATTGTCATAATCCTGCTGGATATCTACTGTAAGTGAAAGGTATGCATCTTCCTGAATCTCTGAAAGGTAACGTCAGCTTGAATAAAAATCAGTCAGTGTCGTAGGTCCATCCACCTGTGTGACACATTGCTGGCTCCAGCTTTTGCTGAGGGGGAGGAAGATTGCTTGCCATTTTTCTTTACCAACATAACCCATACATCTACCCAAATCAGTAACAGGATTTGGGGGAAGAAAAGAAAATGCTTTTCGAGTCTGCATCTCCATTGAAAATATAACAGCTCCACCTTGAGGCAGGACCCAGTGAATGTTAGTAGAAGGTGCAGTCAAGCTGAAGATGTATTACAGCACACAGTCAGACGCAACCATCTAAAACATAGACTGACATCCTCCCAATGTCCCTTTCTGCTTATCTTCTTAGCATAAAAGGTGGCGTGTGTGTCCATGTGTGCATGTGTTTGGACAAATTTACAGCCAAAAATTAAATATATATCGAATAAACACCAATTTTAAAGAGCAGCTCCCAAGGATGATACAAGTCAAGCATAACAAGGCCTGACAGAAGTACTCCTTCAGGAGTGGGAAGTATTCAAGTTTGTCTCCGAGTACTGCACACAATCAAATTTCAGATCATTATTTTCTTCATTATTGTATTCTTCCTAAATGAGAAGTAAGAAGATGAATACATTTCAATGTTTCGCTTGAATCAATATGCAAATATTTTGAGATAATCAACGCTCTTCAAGTATTCATGAAATTAGTTATTTTTAAGTGGGTTACTTTAAAAACTTAAGTGCAAAATATCATATTCTTCAGTCTACTTCAGGACTTTTATTTTTAAATTACAATGTAACAGCATTCAGAACCTTTCAAATAAATCCAAATCATGTCCGTTAGATCAGGAAGTCAAGACAGACATAACAAAACCTCTGTCGCATTTAAATGAATGGTCATTAGGATACTGAGATAGATTTGTTATGGCATTTGTAATAGATTTGGTTGAAGACTACCAATAAGTAGAAACAGTATTTGCAGCAGGAAAGCAGAATGAGCTATACCTGTAGAAGAAAATGATGACAGAAAAATGGAAAAGATTCATCATCCATGCAGTTCATAGCTATAAAGGAAAGAGGGCACATAAGTAGTCAACTTGAGTAAAGAGTGGAACTAACATTCTGGAAAACGGGAAGAAAAACTACTGGGGATTGACAGCAGGACAATTTGGAAAACACAGTAAGAAAGTTACTTTGCAGGTAAGAAACAAAAGAGATGAAAAGAGGCCGAAATGCTGTCTTATTTAAGTGAATGAGAGTTCTGCCATTAAGATTTAAGGAAACAATCTCACATGTGGGATACATGTATGACTCATTCTCTGTATTCTCTAGAGTATAGAAACTCTTCTCATGACCTTACCAGCATTGATAAGAGCTCTCTAAAACTGTAGTAAGTATTGTAAAATAAGTGACCTGATTTATAAATTAATTGCATCTAATAACCATTGAAGTCAATGAGGAGCTTCATTAAAAAAGCCATTTGGCTAGTTCCAAGATGCAGGAATATAAAAGAAACTTTCAACTTGGATAAACAGAATATTGTTCACTAATGTTTTTTTAAGTGAAGATTAATAAAAAAAATGTATTCCAAATTTCTTAATCATTGATAGCCCAAACTATGACTATTCACAAAAGCTGCAGGATAAGCCTATTAACATTCTTTGCCAACTTAATTTCTAACTTTACTAAGGGAGACATAACGTTATCATGATGTGAAAATGCAGTATAAAAATAAGCATTTAGTTTGATTTTAAAATTCAGTCAGCATCTATAATTTGCAATGCAATCCCTTTTATGGTTTATTAAAATAAGTGTTAGTGAAACATAATTTTAATTCTATACAGCTGAACAGCCTCATATAAATTTATGAGTGCAACAGATGTTTCTACTGCCTCATTTAGACCACTTCTCCTTACATTCCCCTCAGCTGATGAGGTGCCCTTCTATGTTACAAGGAATTCCTTTTACATCACAGTGGTACAGCTGGTTAAAAACACCATCTGCACTCATAAATGCCTGGATTGTATTTAGCCACACTATACAGAACTTGAGAATGCCTACTGAAAGCTGGAGATTAAGTTTTACATTATACTGGATGACATTTGCACACATCCAATGGTTCAGTCCCTAAATACTGTTTATGCTGTCAAAATAAGTCAATGTAGGATTTTACCAGCATTTGTTTTGTGGCGGCCATTTGGACCAACACACGTTCAACCTGTGATTAACCAGTTTTTCTAACCAGTGTAACTTGCTTTTTCTAAAGGGGACATCACAGTAGTACTCATTAGCAAAAGGAAGAAGTCTACTGTCTTAAAATCCCATATTTTTTTTTTCAAAAACAATTACATTGATAAATCCTCCTGTTAACAAGAGTGTAGTAATTCACACATAAAGTCTATAATGTTATTTCTATTGTCACATTGCAGTGAAGCCCTAACTCATACACTGGGTTCCCATTGCCTGGCCAACAGCATTTAGAACTTATTTCTAGAAATAGGTTTTAGGAACTCTGGTTCTCACAAGACTCAATTAACTCCACCATTAAATATGCAACTATTTCAGTAGTATAGTCAGTTAGCCAAAACGTATTAAAATCTACTTCAACTTACCTCTTCACCCACAGGACTCAGTTCTGTTAACTACTTCGGCTCTTCTACTTAAAACAGATGAAATGATACATTTCTACGCCTTGACTGCATGAGCCCAAGCACTCGCTTTCTCACAAATATTCAGCTTTTTTTTTTTCCCTCAAAACTAGTTTACTTTGTCAAACATTATAGCCAGTAAAATTGCTTCTGTATAATTTAAATATGGAAAAAAGTGTTTACAGAAGTAGGTGCACTGAAACACTATACAAAATTTAATAGACATTCAGACTTATTTTATTGATCGGATATTAATTTGCTATTGACCAAGAGACAGGAGCTGAAACTTTAAAGTAATCTGTAGCCTGAAAGCTGCTTTACATATATTTTAAGGAAGAAACAAGTCATCTAAGAAAATCTGATATATATATATATATATAATTTTACCCCTACTCCTGCAAACAGGTTGTTTAAGCAGTTGTTCACATGGGCCATTCACACTATCATTTTAGGTATCAAAAATCTGCGACCAGAAGAGGAGATAAAGCGAGATGTGAAAAAGTTTGCTGCAGAACATACTGTTTTCTGACTACTAATAAAGATCACTTATGTTACAAAATATTACCATGTTTTGAAGCATTACTATCCTGTTTATCTTTTTGTAAATATTACATCTGTTCTGCAGCTTCTGTAGACATAAAAGAGCCAAACTTTAAACATCATAATTAAAAAAAAAAAATTAAGTGGTACTTTTATTCAAATGTAATACTGAATCATTTCAAATATGTTACCTGGACTCACAGGTCTCTATTTCAAACTCTTAATTAACTAGGGTTGTTAAAATTCTCAGTAAGTACCTACCTTTACTTTTATAAGCTAAAAAGAATTTTAAAAACACAAGATACAGATGATTTAATGATTCACCTTTGCAGTAATAGTCAGTTTTGAAGGAAACACATGCCTGGAACTTACAGTTTGTAGGAGCGACATTACACCTTTGGGGGGTAGTAATACAATTACCATAGAGAAATGCAACTTTAGGAGGATCTACATACCCATAGTTTTGTTGGTTGTTTTGGTTTGGGGGTTTTTTTGTTTGTTTGTTTTTAACAATTAACTTTACTGAAGTCAGAACCTTCAAGACTACATCATTAATTGTTTCATGCTGAAGAATCAGTTTTAACGCTACTGAAATAATGAGGAGTACAAGTTTACCAGTTTAAAAGGATTCTATTTTCCATCCTGCTGTACTAATGGGAGAGTTTATTAATCAAAAGCGTGATATGTAGAAGCAGAGGGAATAAATATGTATCAATAAGGCATTTTCTTTCTATTGTTCAGAAATGACTAGCAGCTAAAGTGAAATTCTTTTTGTTTGCCTTTGTTTAATAGCAGACTTTAATTTGGAAATCATTATAGGCAGACAAAGAAATTTATTGCAATAATTAAACATTTTAAAATTATTTTTTAAAAAGCTTCTCCAAAAGTCTTGTAGAGGTTTATCTGTTACTAGCTTATGCACTTCATGTAACTTCTAAGTTGACCCAGAACTTTAGAGCTGTGCTCCGGTCACTGCTGGTCACTCACTTGAGCTACATGATTTAGTGTCAAGTCATAAAGGGAGAAGAAAACAACTATCACATCTGTTTGGAGTTACACACCTCAGTCAAAGAAATGTGTCCTCAGACAGCGAATTACAGTAGTTTTGTTAATTTTAGGAGTCTGATCTACTTAAATAAGTACTATTGATGAATAAGTGTCTGACAAGGCTATCAAAACAAAGGCAGAGCTAACATTAACATTTACAATAGTGTCAAGATGTTGAGTCTACCTGTCAGATGGTAGTCTTGGCTAAGATGGATGCTTAAAACAAATCTACTTGTTCCACAACCCTTTTTTGGGGGGCAAAACAATATACATCTGAGCCAAGAACGGCCTATCCCACACAACGTCATACCTTGCATTTTATTTCAGTAACCGAGAGAAAGCAGGCTACACTTTTGTTATAAAGCAGTTTCACTGTCAGCTTTAAAAGATTTGTTTCGAGCACAAATCCTCTTTTCAGAAATCAAATGTTCAGAAAAAACCTACAGAAAATAAATACATAAAAGATTTCCAGCAAATCTTTCAAAGCGTCATCACTGTCAGTTTACAGAATAATTCCACTGAAAACATGGATTTGATTCTCTGGTGGAACAGCTTTGACCCAGTGTTGTGCATCTCTTCCTAAATACGGCTGATGGTTTTATTGAGCAACGTTACTTATGTACTGCCAGCTTACTTGTAATGTTATTTTTGGGACGTTGATATTTTTCAAAATAGTAACAGAATTAGAAAGAAAGACTCCTTTAAGAAATGCTATTTCACACATAGAGCTAAAATTCAGAGACTATGAGAGGAGGATTGCTCAATTCTGAGGTATTTTAACAGTTAGAATTCAGGCCACAGATATATCACACGCTCAGAGGCTTGTATGGTCAACTTTATACACAGGTGAAACCTTTAAAACATACTCTGATTATCCCAAATTTAAGATTTGCTTCACAGAAAACTAATGAAATTCATGTTCTGATTACGTTTACATAATAAGCTAACAAACTGGGGTCTAAATTATGCAGCAGATTCTCTTTCTGGGTCTGCCAACAGACTTAATAAAGCTGTGAGTCTTATTACTCCATTAAATCTAATATCTAATTATGACACATTGAAGACTTGGGTTCTAATCCCTGAAAATTTTAGTCTAAACGGGCAAAATGAAGTCAGCACAATACAGTAGAACACAGGAGGCAGAACAGGTTGGATCTTCTAAACTGGAGTGTTTAATTACACAGATGGGATTCAGACCAACAGCAACTTAAAAAAAAACAAACCCTGTCCACGGTCAAGAAAATAATTACTTTGTCGCATTTCATGAGAACCTGCCCATGCATCCCATGCATAGAACCTGAACACCTCTTTGCTAAGTGTATTTTCTTTTAAATCCAGAATGCTGCAGCAGAGTTAGAATGGGAGATTAATCTTATTTTCAAACATCTTACCCATTTCACTAAAGGACAGTACAATAAAAACAAACCAGAAATTCTGCTTGCAGCTTTTGTCTCATTAGTTCCAGCTTGAAATGTGGAGTTAATCAGGTAAGTTTTTGAAGGGTCTTGAAACAGTAAACTAAGTTTAAAAGAAAAATAATCAGAAAATAAGTTTATCTGAAAAGAACCATCATAATATAAAAAGACCTTGCTCTAATATTCTTCATTTAAAACCTTAATAAAATATTAATATAACAGATCACTACAAGAATAATTATTAAATTGTATTGAATAATATTTTAATAATTATCATGTACCTTAGGATTTTAGTTAAAGCCTTTGTAAGAGAAAAACAAGCCTAATGAAAAATGTGTACCTCCTTACTGAATTACTAGACCCCCAGCAAATTACTGTGGATATCCAGGCAATCACTCACCTGCTGCTATCAAACTAAAAAAGAACAGTTACCTTGGCAACTGCCGTATCTCATATTACACTGTTACTTCCAAGACAAAAATGTAGTCTTAGGAGAGAGCTGTGGAGGCCATTGTGGGTTTTACATTTTCACTGGCAATGTCCTCAGGGACATCACAGCAGACTTATAAAGCTATTCTAATTCTCAGTTAGATAGAAAATAAATGCATTTTCATTACATGAAATGAAGTGACATCTAGATATAGTATCCATCTTAATTAATATATGGACCATAAAATTTGTAGGGATAATTTTATTTTGTTACTTTAGTATTAAAAATATACAACTAAACTATACACCATATAGCTAAACAATCCATAGAAAGAAGGAAAGGAGTTCAGTGACTTTAGGACGTGTCCTTTCACACTCTGCAGTGTCCCAAGGACTGAAGATGTTCTTGGCATTACTTACGTAGACCTTGTACATAGGCAGAATATACCTGCTTCCTTGGCCTGCCCTGTAGCTACAGAAACTTCCACCATGTTTTCCAGGTTGCAAACTAAAGGTTTAACCAGCTCTGCCCTTCCTGCAGCCAGCACTTTCCTGACACACTCCAGGGTGTCCACAGGGAAGTTTGGCCAGCTTGAGCTCCTCCTACCCCCTGCTTCTTCCACAGCCTGCATCCCAATTAGCTACAGCAACCACTGAGCTTTCAAACCATGTTAGGTATTGTAGCCATTTTCACAACAAATGTTTGGCAGCAAGGTAATAAGCTCTCATCAAAGACTTACATTTGTAGGCACTACATGAAAAGTTCAGCTTTCTCAACTATAGGCATTGGTTTTGACAGATGTCGCTTTAGCACATGCACTTGAAACACAGAATCGAAGTACTGATGCTTCTAAAATGAGGAAATAAACCAGGCTGATCTGAACTCAAACTTTATGGTTTATTAATACCTTTTTTTTTTTTTTCTGATGCATTTACAGATATTCTTCAATCACTACCCACATGCCTGAATGTGAATTGTGAAACATCCTACCAACTACAATTAGCTCAAATCACCTAAACTTCTTTTGCCTGATTACAGGAGAGTAATGCCTCTCAAATTTAATTTACATAGGGAAAAACTACTAAACAGATTCCTCTGAAGATTCATGTAATAACACCCATATTTTATCAAAAATATAGATCGTTACTATGTATTTTACAGTTTCCATAGAATTGTATAGAATCTTATCAAATGTACTATAGGATACTAACTGTAGCATCACTTACTGACAGCATCACACATGCATATCACATACGAACTAGAACTGCTGAGATTTTAAGGAATTTTACAAAACATGTTTATTACTAAAATACGCAGGACTCTTCCCAAAGGAGAACAATAGGCTTTTATAGAGAGTCTGATATAAAATTAAGAAACTATGAAGCTCATTTTAGAATGGTCTAAAAAGGTCACAATTATTATGAAAAAACCATTTAATGTTTTTGGCATGGGAAGCCTCTGTACTTCTATGTATACTATATACTACGTTACAACACTGGCATCCAGAAGCTTAATTAAAATTTCCATTCCAACCTTGAAGGCAAGGGTTTGACATTTTGATAGAGTTTAAAAAACTGATTTAAACAGAAGTTCCTAAAAAGTATGGAGAACAGTGGCCACTTCTATTTCTACACAAATGAATGTGCTTATATATTGACCTTTTTCAAAACAGAAAGAAGGGGGAAAAAAAAAAAAAACACCACCTTATAAAGGCAGGTACAGGGTATTTAAAGCAGAATTGTTAAGACAATGAGGATGTGGTATATCGAGAATTATACTACAGGATACAAAATCATGTAGTCAAATTCTTGGGTAACCATTCTTCCACTTAGTGACCAACGATTTCTCATCTGTTGACGACAAAGAAAATAGCTTTTGTACCTGCAACCTGTCAATGCTGTCAACTGAATATCAGATGGACATGATTTGAAACATTTTCTGTTTAAGGTTTGAGGATACACTTTGCACATGAAAACATTTCAGTAATTGTGGCTGCGGATCTATTAATTTGACAGGTTACATCAGTGCTATTCAAGTTATTTCATTCTAATGTTTTCCTAGTTAATGAGAAGCTTACCGTGAAACTAGTTAAACTCATCTTAAGGAAAAAAAAAAACAAAACCAAAACCTCTCTTAACCATTTCACCATATGAATATAGCAAAAACTAGTGATAAAGCATGAATCTGAATGTTTTTGTTTCATTTTAGATGTTGTCTTGCATATATATGTTTTAGATCTAGAGGCCTCTAGATCTAGAGACCTTAACTGCTATTTTCCATTTATACAGTATAACATAATCATCCAAGCCTCTCTGAAGTCATATGTAACCTAGTCTAAAGTAAGGCTTCTCTTGCCTTCCTAATAAATCATTGCACATTGTCATTATCTGACTACCACACAGGACCTTAAAAAAATAGAGTCAGAAATAAAATTTTCCAGGAAACTGTAACAAGTCAGTGTATCATCATCTTTTAGGATCTTGCCTAGATGTCAGAAATTCTGTTTATTTGATCCTCACTGACTTGAAATAGGGATACAGTTCTCCCACATCCCAAGTTATGGACCTACATTTTGGGTACTTGTAAGTAAACCTTTGCTTCTTCCATGTCTAGACTTGTTCTACTTTGTATATATACCATGGTTCAAAATATTGTGCGTTTATTCAGTATTATTTATCATCCTATAGCATTCTGGAAACATTAACCAGTAGTAGAAATAAGACGGTGAGCAATATTAAAATCTGCCATTTTGAGAATAATGTTGCATAATAGACTGCAGGGCTCAGATTACGCTCAACAGTTCTAGCAGCTTTCAGCAACTAATTCATAATGTCACCAACATTTTCACTGCACAGAACTGAAAACGGACAGGTTGTCCTGTTCTCTATTTGGGCTCATTGAGGAATCGTTGCTGATCAAAACACTGAACCCAGTCCATTGCTTTAATTGCTTTACCGTCAGAAAAAGAAGCATCTCTACTAAATTATTCCTCCTTGCCACGTGTATTTCAGCTGTGCACCTGTAACACTGGAATCCCAACATATTTCCTCCTATCATAGTCTGGCTGAAGCAAAAATACAACGTTAATTGTTTTCTGCGTATTTTTCACAACACATAGGTTTTCAGGCCACAGTTGAAACAAGGGGTTCTCAAAAGCAATTTAATTTACGAAACACAGTGCTTTTCCTCCACTTACTATCTCCTTAAATCTTTCTACATTGTCTTAAATTAAGGTGTGATATAGAAAGAATGCCAAGATGTTGACAACATTTTGACAGGGCGTACCATTGTGTCCCTAGGCAGCACCCAGAAGAATATTCTATGAAGCATACTGAATTCAGAGAATCTAGTGTCAGTGAATCACAAACCCCCCAAAAATCCAAGTGCAAATTACCACACTGCTTCTGCAATGTTTTGTGAGGACTTCCACTGTCTCTTTTTCACTGTTCATACGCTTATGTGGAAGCGTTAAGCCTATACTATACTTAAGCCTCAGCTCTGTAACAGTAAGCTGTATACACCACGGAACACAAAAGTTCCCCAGCGCCATGAAGAGAAGGAGCAGCACAAACAGATTCTGAAACAAAACTGATATTGCCACAACTGACTGAAAGTCTTCGAGACCATGCAGGGATGCCATTAACGCCAGTGTTGTTACATAATCATTCCTGCACCATAACAGACTTTACTAAACCATTCAAATAAACCTGCCAATCAAGCACAACCACAGCAGCTTATTAAGGTTGTCACCATAGCTCAAAAGTTTTGGGGGGGATTTTTTTTTCTCTCTTTTAAAAAAAAAAGAAAGAAGAAAAGCAGTTACCTTGGGCTAGGTTTAAACTACTTTGTCTCTCAGTCTCCCTTTCCAATGACTACTTCTATCCTAAATACATTTTTCACATTACCCGATTAATGGAAGTGAAGTCTGCACAAAGCATGCAATTGTCACCTTTCCAAAGAACCTTTCCGGAGGTGCATCCATTATGTACAAAAGTGAACAGCCCAGACCAGGTCCGTGGATGCTGCACTGGACACCAAAAATTCTATGCACCAAAACAGCTAAACTCTTATGAAACTGAAAAGTTGTTGTTTCTCTCATTTTAACTCTATGTGAAGTTCAATTCAGAATTCAGTGAAACTTAAGAACTTAAAATACCACCAATACACAAAAAACAGTGACAGCAAAGAAATGGAATCTAGTGCATTTCATTTCAAACAAAGCAGAAAAAGTTTCACAAAGAAATACGCAAGTCGGAGAAGTGCCTTACTTTAGAACTCTGCAAGCCTATTTTTATTATAATCAATTCTTCTTGAAAAGAATGCTCAGGGTTAAAAACCATGTTTGCAACCTTTTCTACAATATGGCACTATTTGTTTAAGTGCCATAGGTAGAATGCATCTGCAGTCTTAGTATTTAACTGTAAGTGGATGATATTTATTCAGCTAGTACATTTTTTCCTGACATTTCTATTACCTCAAAGGACAACACTGCCTTTGGAAATTCTATTTCAGATTGAGCTAATTGAACTTTTGAAGGCATGGTAATCTTGTCGTGAATCAGCAGCGCTGGTTATGACTTTGAAGGGGCAACATATCATAGAAATTCATTTTCTTTTTTTTCAGCCTCAGTAAAAAGGAATCGAGTTGCATAAGAAAAATAAATTAACTTCAAGTGAACCAGACCCCTAGAGGTATAATCTCTAAATGCCCCACTCCCACAACACATGTACATACACACACTTTGAAGGTGGCTTTTCTTTATGAATAAGACTAAAGCTATTCTAAACCTAAGTTTACTGCTTTTATTGAATATATCAAACTAATAGTAAGAGTATTTGGAGAACTAGAGCAATATATTACAATGTATACATTATATAGTCAAGGTAAATCATTTACTCTGGAGTAATCATTAGCTCTGCAGATTCTCTGGTGAAAAGAACTGTGGGATTTAAACCTAATTACTTGTAATTGATAAAGTATCTTATTTAGAGGTCATTAATCTACATCTAGGTCACGTGAAGTAGCAATCAGGCACTAAATACAGTTTTCTATCTTAAAAGAACTGGTATTCTCAGACAGGAACCATGGAGATGAGGCACAGGAGCAGGCTGTCCCCATGTGTCGTAAGGTGAATTGGGGGGGAAGACAACCGGCCTGGCTAAAGAGGGAGCTCTTGCTGGGACTCAGGGAAAAAAGGAGAGTTTACCACCTTTGGAAGAAGGGACAGGCAACTCAAGAAGAGTATAGGGATCTAGTTAGGTCATGCAGAAAAAAACATCAGAAAGGCAGAAGAACAGCTAGAACTTAATCTGGCCACTGTCGTAAGAGAGAACAAAAAAGGTTTTTACAAATACATTAACAACAAAAAGAGAGCCAGGGAGAATCTCCACCCCTTATCGGATGCAGAGGGGAAGATTGTCAACAAGGATGAGGAGAAGGCTGAGGCACTTAATGCCTTCTTTGCCTCAGTCTTTAATAGTAAGACCAGTCATCCTCAGGGTATTCAGCCCCCCTGAGCTGGAAGACAGGGATGGAGAGAAGAATAAACCCCCCGTAATCCAAGAGGAAGCAGTTAGTGACCTGCTACATCAACTGGACAGCCACAAGTCTA
>VYXH01012430.1:169872-221170 GCA_013397275.1 Burhinus bistriatus | reverse complement strand
TGCTTCGTCTATTGCTTCATCTTTCCATCATACCTCTTTCTAATATCTAGGAATTAAATGAAGCCTCAGTACCCCAGATCAACAAAAACAAGGACATATAAGAGTATTTAATTAGCAGGATGATACCAGGTGTAAGAACTTCCTGTAGAATTATGCACAGGTTTTTCTCCTTTGGCATCCTCTTGTCTTTGTCCGTCTATGAAACTGAAGAAACTACTGCTAAAGAGGCTTTTGTGATCTTAGTGAGTAACTTATAGCAGCTGAAATTATTGAATCTTATTCTTCTAATAAGAGTAAGTTACTACAGACTGGCAGCAGAGAGTACCTAGAGTGCATTGGGATTTCCTGCCTCCATACCTACTGCGTTATGAACAAATACTTTCCCTTCTAGTGTATTTAACATTTTGTTATTTTTTAATTTGCGATTAAAACAATTTTACTGACAGAATTTTCTTTTGGTATTTAGATCAAGCAGGCCAAATTTGTAGTCAGATTCCTAGACAGTGATTCTTATTTTTAGGTGACCTATATGACTGGATAAACAAAACGTAGCAAGATAAACTACTCGGCAAGTTTTCAGCAACCCAGGTAAAAATCCGTTAAATAATAAATGGTAGGGATATATTTAGGAAGTGTTATACCAGAGCATCTTCCCCTTTCTCTTTCCTTTTCCTTTCCTTTTTCTCCAACACACAATAGCAGTTTGTCAGTTTGATGCATCTAAACGAACTGTCCCAGTTCATCAGGGCCTGTTGCTACCACAGGGATTATTTAGCTACCTAAAAGCAAAGGAGGGCACACCAGGAGAGAATCTCTTGGGTTTAAAATGACTCAGAAGTAAACGGTGTCCTTAGTATTTTGTCTGACATTATGGCAGCCAACGGCACAGAGCAGCATCTGGCTTCTCAGCTCTGAGATTGTTTTGAACTGTTTTGCCGGCCAAAGCCTACGAGACCCCAGACCTCATCAGATCTATGTCAAAGCTCTCACTGGAGACCAGACAGACAGAAAAGAGGAGTTGGCCTCCCTTCTTGCTGACACTCGTGGCTGCAAGCCCTCTGGGCTGATGGGTAGGGTTTACCACTGCAGAATGGACACCTGGATGGTGTGAAGGTCTTCTGCTGTTGCAGCTGAAGTTTGGCAAAGACGGCACCAGGGAAGGGAAGATTTGTTTGGTTTGTAGAGTTGCTTGCTGGTGCTTTATGATTGTAGTGCAGGAGAATTAGTCAGAAAGGAAGAAATAAACAATTCTTACTGACAGAAGAGCACTTCAGGCTTCCCTTTTGTTTCCTTTTGAGGCTTTGGAATGATGCAAATACAAATACCTATCTCCTTAAAAAACTGTGCAAACCTCTCCCCTCATTATTTGCCTGGAGGGGGAGGATGTGTTTATAGGAGGTTCTCGAATGGCAGATAAGTAAGTTAGCAATTCCTTCAGCAGCCTAACCCTTCATGGCTAGGAAAAAGAGTCTGCCTGGATGTTGGCTGAGTGTGCCTGGCTGCCTTAATAGTCTTCTGGTGCCATACGCTGCGTGCAGAAATTGGGACGGCACTAACAATTGTCAGAGGGCCAAGCAGGCAGCCAAGGTGCAGCAGGGGGAAGGGGGGTTTCTCTAAGTCGTACTTGGCTAAAGCTCAGGCTTGAACTCTGCATCTGTAAAAGCTAATGAGTAGAAATCTGCAAACAGATGACACCCAGCCTTCAGAGTGCTATAAAAGACGTGATTTGCAAATGAAGATTTCCTAATATTTTTATGTCAGAAGGGTACTCAGTGAGACTAGGATCTCAGAAAGCTGTGTGCTAAATGTACCTATAATGAGATACTGTTGCCTCCTCAAGCAGTTAGTTGCTAGATAGACGAGACATGCAAAGGTAGTGTTTTATCCTTGTTTAATAGATTAGGAAATGAGGTGATCAAATAGTTTCCACCAGAGTTTTTAAGAGCTTTCAGGGAAAGGAAAGAACTGAACACGACTCAGCTCACACATCTGAATTCAGTTCCTTGACTGTAAGGTCGTCTTTCCCTTCCTCTCCCCTCCTAGGTTTTTATTACAAAGACTGTGATCACAAAACGTATCAGCCTTTACATTTTGGTGTAAATACTCCTGCAACTGTAACCAGAGCAGTTGCTTGATACAGCGCAGTCCATTTTTGCAAACAGGCTCCAAACTCGGTCTCTGCTGCAGGCAGTTTTGCTGTGGTGTGTGAAGCTGCAGCATTCGTATGACTATACTGGCAGGAAGGAGAGGGAGGGAGCGAGCCTCCCTGCTGCAGCTGGAACTGAAATCATTTATTCATGGTAACATTTTTAGAGCTGATAAAACTCGTTGTCATGCACACATTGGAAAAGAAAGAGGTTTCAAAATCAGGAAATACTCAGAAAGCATGATTGTTAAAGGCTGTATAATCCCACAATTTTGGGGCAGATTCTCAACTTTGGGGCTTGGCAATAAATAGGGGCATAGTGTCTTTCACTCAGCTAAATCACAAAATTCTATCATTTCTTTTTTTTTTAAGAGGTACAGTTGGCTGATGTATTAACTTTGTAACAGATTGCATAATGTCCCTTTTTTTAATGAAGTACTTTAAAATTCCTTAATTACTCAACTGCTTATATTTATGCTTCCAGATTCAATGATTACAGGACTGGGGGATCCATTTTTAAATAAGATGGTCCTAACTACAAATACATGTACAGTTAACTGTCTAATGAGGTATAGCCACCAAACTTTCAACATATCCAAACAGGATATTTTTTAACTTGTTACAGTACAGGTCCTCTTTATAAAGCTGTTATAGTACTTCTTTGTATGAAATCTTTTTTTTTTTTTTTTTTTCAGATTCTAAAGACGGCGGAAGAGTGTCAGGTTTGAGAGGGCATTACCTCTTCATACTGAAATGGCTTCTTTTGCACATATGTTACAAATAATATCCATTATATATATGTGCTATAAATGCATCCAAATGTACAGCAGTAGTTTTATGTGTGTGAACGAGCCAGGGAATGGATGATTAGCAAGCCATTGTGAGGTGCTGTGAGAATACATAGTTTGTGAAATGTATACCTCAACATAGTTGCCAAAAAGCCACAGATGATCATTTTTAAAGTGTTTTCAAATATTTATGGGTCTTTAGGGGACCTATAAAGACCATTCGCTTTCCAGAAAACAGACCAATGTAATTTGAAGAAAAAATTATTTTTCTGGCCACCCAGCTGCACCAACAACTAGGTAAGATATATTGATATTACTTGCATGGAGATAAGTCAAAGAATGTTTTCCTTGGTATGTAAGGCTTGCAATTTTGTAGTGGAATATATCAAAATCCAAATTTGGTACTGGAAAGTTACACTTACTTTGCAGTCTTTTAGTCACTGAGGTGACACAAACTGTTTCACAGCCTTTCTTGAAGTAGAGATAAAAGACTTCAGTTTCCAAGTCTCTTGAGTCCCCTTAGCTTTCTCCAAATGAAGAAGTCAAACATCTATACATCTCTAATACAAGTAAAACCTACTATGAATCAGAAAATCATAGAACGATTTAGGTTAGAAGGGACCTTAAAGATCATCTAGTTCCAATCCCCCATGCCATGGGCAGGGACACCTCCCACTAGACCTGGTTGCTCAAAGCCCCATCCAGCCTGGCCTTGAACACTTCCAGGGATGGGGCCTCAACAGCTTCCCTGGGCAACCTGTTCCAGTGCCTCACCACCCTCCCAGTAAAGAATTTCTTCCTGATATCTAATCTGAACCTACCCTTTTCCAGTTTGAAGCCATCATTATATGCCCTTGTAAAAAGTCCTCCTCCAGCTTTCTTGTAGGCCCCTTTCAGATACAGGAAGGTCACTATAAGGTCTCCCCGCAGCCTTCTCTTCTCCAGGCTGAACAAGCCCAACTCTCTCAGCCTGTCTTCATGGGAGAGGTGTTCCACCCCTCTGATCATCTTCATGGCCCTCCTCTGGACCCACTCCAGTAGGTCCATGTCCTTGTGCTGAGACTCTAAAGCTGGGCGCAGTACTCCAGGTGGGGTCTCATGAGAGCGGAGTAGAGGGGCAGAATTACCGACTCATGTGGTTGGCTTTCTGGGCTGCAAGCGTGCATTGCCAGCTCATGTTGAGCTTTTCATCAACCAACACTCCCAAGGTCTTCTCCTCCAGGCTGCTTTCAATACACTCTCTGCCCTGCCTGTATTTGTGCTTGGGATTGCCGCAACCCACGTGCAGGACCTTGCACTTGGCTTTGTTGAACTTCATGAGGTTGGCATGGGCCCACCTCTCAAGCCTGTCCAGGTCCTTCAGGATGGCATCCCTTCCCTCCAGTGTGTCGACCATGCCACACAGCTTGGTGTCATCTGCAAACTTGCTGAGGATGCACTCAATTCCACTGTCCACGTCACAACAAAGATGTGGTCCATCCATCAAATCCATGTCTCTCCAATTTAGAGACCAGGATGTCATGCGGGACAGTGTCAAACACTTTGCACATGTCCAGGTAGATGACGTCACTTGCTGTCCCCTTACCCACTAATGCTGTAATCCCATCATAGAAGGTCACCAAATTTGTCAGGCATAACTTGCCGTTGGTGAAGCCATGTTGGCTGTGACTCATCACCTCCTTATTTTCCATGTGCCTTAGCAGAATTTCCAGGAGGATCTGCTCCATGATCTTTCCAAGCACAGAGGTGACACTGACTGGCCTGTAGTTCCCCAGGTCTTCCTTTTTTCCCTTTTTGAAAATTAGGGTTACATTTCCCCTTTTCCAGTCAGTGGGAACTTTACCAGACTGCCACGACTTTTCAAATATGATGGATAGTGGTTTAGCAACTTCATCAGCCAGTTCTCACAGGACCTGCAGATGGATGTCATCAGGTCCCATGGACTTGTGTACCTTCAGGTTCCTTAGACGGTCTCATACTTGATCTTCATCTACAGTGGGCGGTTTGTCATGCTCATAGCCCCTGCCTTTGCCTTCTGCAACTTGGGCAGTGTGGTTAGAGCCCTTGCCGGTGAAGACTGAGGCAAAAAGTCACTGAGTACCTCAGCCTTCTCCATATCCTGGGTGACCAGGTGTCCAGATTCCTTCTGGAGAGGGCCCACATCTTCCTTAGTCTTCTTTTTATCACTGACATATTACCCTTTATGTCCCTGGTCAGATTTAATTCTATCTGGGCTTTAGCTTGGCTAACCTGGTCCCTGGCTGCTTGGACAATTTCTCTGTATTCCTCCCAGGCTACCTGTCCTTGCTTCCACCCTCTGTAGGCCTCCTTTCTGCTTTTGAGCGTGTCCAAGAGCTCCTTGTTCATCCACGCAGGCCTCATGGCTTTCTGGCCTGACCTTCTTAGTTGGGATACATCACTCCTGAACTTGGAGGAGGTGGTGCTTGAATATTAACCAGCTTCCTTGGGCCCCTCTCCCCTCCAGTGCTTTCTCCCATGGAACCCTACCAAGCAGATCCCTCAAGAGGCCAAAGTCTGCTTTCCCGAAATCCAGAGTAATGAGCTTGCTGTGCAGCCTCCTCGCTGCCCTAAGGATCTTGAACTCTACCATTTCATAATCACTGCAGTGAAGGATACTCTTGAGCTTGACATGCCCCACTAGCCCCTCCTTGTTGGTAAGGTCAAGGTCCAGCATAGCTCCTCTCCTCACTGGCTCCTCTACCACTTGGAGAAGGAAGTTGTCATCAACTCCCTCCAAGAACTTCCTGGATTGCTTGTGCCCCACTGTGTCGTCCCTCCAACAGACATGAGGGTGGCTGAAGTCCCCCATGAGGACCAGGGACTGTGAATGCAATGCCACTCCTATCTGTCTATAGAAGGCCTCATCCACTCTGTCATCCTGGTCAGGTGGCCTGTAGCAGACCTCCACTGTAACATCACCTGTCCCTGCCCTCCCTTTAATCCTGACCCATAAGCTCTTAGTCAGCGTTTCATCCATCCCCAGGTGGAGCTCCATGCACTCCAGCTGTTCATTGACATAGGGGGCAACACCCTTCCTTGCCTCCCCTGCCTGTCCTTCCTGAAGGGCCTGTATCCTTCCATTCCAACACTCTAGTCATAGGAACCATCCCTCCATGTCTCCATGATGCCAATGACATCATAGTCCTGGAAGCATGTGCACGTCTCTAACTCCTCTTGTTTGTTGTCCATGCTACATGCACTTGCATAGAGGCACTTAAGCTGGGTCTCTGTTGAAGCTGACGCTGGCTGGAGTGGCTGCAATTCCTTTGTGCTGCTCTCCAGGTGGCCTTCCTTTGAGGTGTTTTACCCATGTTTCCGCATTGGCTTCGATTGCCTCAGGAGCCCCTGGCTCGTCTCCATAAGACTTCGAGTGTGCTGCAGTGTACCCAGTACCTCTCAAAGCAACAGGTTGAGGGCTCTCACTAGCACCCCATCCCTCAAACCTTGTTGTGTCATCACTTGGCTTGACACAGGCAAGCCTGATAATATTCCCCTCCCCCAACAAGTCTAGTTAAAAGCTTAGTTTATAAGCCCCGCTAGCTCTTGAACAAAGATCCTCTTCCCCCTTCGAGAAAGATGAACACCATCTGATGCCAGCAAGCCTGGTGCTGTGTAGGCCATCCCATTGTCAAAAAACCCAAAAGTATGGTAGTGACACCAGCCATGGAGCCATGTATTAACAGACTGAACATGTCCGTTTCTTCCAATGTCACTGCCTGTGACTGAAAGGAGAGATGAAAAGATAACCTGTGCCCCAGATTCCCTTACTAACCATCGCAAGGCCCTGAAGTCTCTTTTAATCTCCCACTGGCCTACGTGTTGCAACTTCATTGCTACCCACATGCAAGAGCAATAATGGGTAATCGTCTGAGGGCCGTACCAGGCTAGGAAGTTTCCTAGTGATGTCTCTAACCCAGGCACCCAGGGAGGCAGCATACTTCCCTAAGAGGGTGGTCTGCCTGGCATAGTGGACTCTCTGTTCCCCTCAGAAGGGAGTTGCTTGCAACTACAACCCGTCTTTGCTTCCTTGTGGAGGTGGCCGTCAANAGGGAGGCAGCATACTTCCCTAAGAGGGTGGTCTGCCTGGCATAGTGGACTCTCTGTTCCCCTCAGAAGGGAGTTGCTTGCAACTACAACCCGTCTTTGCTTCCTTGTGGAGGTGGCCGTCAAACAGGGGGGTAGGCCTTTCCAGTCCTGGCAACGCCTCTGGTGCAGTTGGACCATCATCCTCACCATCCATTGGCTGGCCTACCTCATCCAGAGCCTCATACCTACTGTAAAGAGAGAGACACCTGGGTAGGTGAGGTGGGCAAGGAGGGGGTTTGCTTGTCACCCCTAGCATGGACTTGCCTCCATTCACAGCTCTCCATTTGGCCACTGCCTTCAGCCTGGTGGGGGAAGGATATGGGATCCCCTTGATCTTGGGTTTTTTCTGGTGTCTGTCCCTGTTTCTCTCTCAGGGAGGTCGCAGCTTGATTCCACCAGTCTATTTCTTTCTGGCACTCCCTGATGCTCCTTAGCCTTTCTACTTCCTCTCTTAGCTCTGCCATCAGGCTGAGCAGATCGTCCGCCTAGTCACACCTCACACAGCTGTGATCCCTACTACCATCCATTAGTCATGTAAGGTTGTGACACTCCCTGCAGCCTGAGATCTGGGTGTCTGCATGTTTCTGTGGGAGCTCTGTCTGTGTGGCTACATCTGCTCTGGCAAGTGCAGAGGATGTAGCTTTCTGCTGGGCAGAGACCATGGCTAAGTTCCCTCTCACCAGCTGAACCCTCCTCTTGAGCTGGCGGAGCTTTCTGCACCCTCCCTGCGCACCCTTCCACACAAACTGCCGCGCAAACTGTGTCAACAGTGTCTATTTCACAGAGAATACTTGCATTTGAAAATAACATATTACAAGTTATACATAATGCCCTTCAAAATTGTTAGCATGGGAATACACTTTTGTACTAGTTATGAAAATAACTAGAATGACCCATTTTCTTTGGCTTCAACAGCTGTGAGTAAACACTACATTTCTGAGGCAGTCTGAAAGGAGAATAACAGTTATTTTATTGTTTGAAATGAAATTTAAAGAAGTTCTAAAGTGCTCAGAGCTGCAAATCTGGTAAACAGCTTTCTTGTCCACCATGTGCAATAAAAAGTATATGCACTCGTAGATATGGACGGAGAAACCTAAACAATATCAAAGTTCTTACCTGGCCATCTGCCATTTTTTTGACTGCACACTATGATATCACTGCAGTTTACTGCCCCAACCTGATTTTCTCCGTAGACCACCAAAGGTATTAAATTTCCATTTCCAGGATTTTTTTTTCTCCTTCTTTCCAATAAGTTGTTACAGTAATTTATACACAGGTTTAACTCTTCAGTGGCATAGTATCAATTGGATTGGATTTAGTTTTGTGAACAAAGCAAAAAATCATTTCTTCCTGTGTCCTAGGAAAATAAGGGAGGGAGGTACTGTTCGGTTACCCGGTTCCACTGGATCAGATCAAGGCAAACTTTCCTGTGTCCAGGTTATGCTCATGTCTTTATAGACTCAGTCATTCAGTTCATAGTACTGAGTTTAAGCACAAGGTACATTTCTGTATGACTATTTTCAAGGTTTTGGCTCTTTTGTTCCACGCTTTATTCAGATAAAAAACATTTTTGTCCATAAATTTGCAATTATTGATGTACATTGTTCCTTCTACAGTGCTTTATAGCTGTGTGGTGACTTCATCTTGCTATACAAATGAGGAGATGAGACAAACAGAAACCAAGGACCTGGTCATGCTGAACCAGGGAATGTGAGAAGCATTTGTCCAAGCTAGTGCAGATCCAGGCGGGTTGGTCCTCCTGCTCCAGTGCTTTATCTGGCTCCAAACCCAGCCTGTGGTGCTACAGCTGTGTTGGCGTGTGCTGGCGAGGTATCGATTCCCAGAGCTGGTGCCAGCTGCTCAGCCACCCTCCAGGATGCGGTGCTGACATGTCCTGCGTGATTTGCCATAAATCCTGCGGGAAGTCTGTAGGAAAGTCAGTGATTGAGTCCAGCCCTTCTGAGTTCCTCTGACTCTACATTGACAGCAAGACCATCTTTTCCTTCCTTTTATGTTGGGCTTAAACATCTACTTTTCTTTACTGAGAATTTTTATTTCGGTACTGAGGTAAATACACTCTATCTGAATCACAGAAAATGCATGTCATCAATTTTGCTGTCTGATCTCATTTCTGTTGACCTCTATACCTCAAAGGTCTAACCACATTCATTTCTCTGAAAGCTCTTTTTGTTGTTTTACCAAATTTATTACTTTTTCCACCTATCCTTTTAGAAAAATTGGATCACCATGAGTGCCTGTTTAAAAAGTGTTCCTTTACTGAACTAAAGAATAAGCATTAATATGAGCCCTGGTATGTAAAAGAGACTCATTCTGCATTTAGGGCAATATCACAGCTAAAGTAACAGAATCAAAGAAAATTTTCTAACACATAGGAGCCAACACATGGCTTGTCTTATTTTCAGTCTGATGTCAGAATTCCACAATCAGTAAATATGGCACTTACATTTACGTTTTGCTAAGGTTTGAATTGCACTCCCAGCACCTCCCCATCATGAACACTGAAAGGTCTAAAAGTAAACTCTTCGGTCGAGTCCTTCAGCGCGACTTGTTCTGAGCTGTCCCTTGCTATACTGATAGTCTAGAGCTTCCTCACTGAAGTAAAAATTTTTACTGAGTTAGACCTGTTCATCACTAGCATATAATCTCCTTGTTTTCAAGAGAATAACAAAATAATACATAGAAATTAAATGAAGGGATTAAGGTGTTTACCTAGAAATATGTGGAAACTACAAAGCCTGCCGTGATTTGAAAGTAGGGGGAAAGCATGAGCAGCACTGCCCACGCTCACCCTGCATACAGGATATATTTCTTCCTTTTTACCTAAACAGCTGGCTGTCTGTCTATTTCTGGCAAGATAAGGTGGCTATACAAAAAGAAAACCACAAAAAAAAAACCACAAACAAACAAACAAACCCCACAGAAATGCAGAAATGTAGCTGCTTTGTGTGGAAGGTAATTTTTCTAATAAGTATGGCAGAAGAAATTATCAAATTATAAATTTCTGCAAAATTATATAGGTTTGGGGAGGGGAATAAGCATTTGGACAAAACACAATAAAGGTGCAGTCTGAACATTTTCAAACAAATTGCTATTATATTTTGCAATATTTTTACTCAAACACTGCTGAAGTATCCATTTTTGTCTTCAGAAAAAAGCACAGGAAAAAGAGAAAAATTATTTTTACATCTCAATTCAAAAAAAGAAAAAGAGCATCCATTGTTGTCTATGTGCTGCCACTTTACATGGATCTTTTCTATCATTTCCATGCTCATAAGATGTAATTTTAGTCATTTTATTTAGGTTGTATTCTGGATAATTTTACATGGAATTTGCACTGTAAAGAAAAGAAATATTTTTTCACAAGAGAGCTGAATGTATTAAAAGAATAAAATAATTATGTCTTACAGGGTTTTATCAGCCTAAAAGTTTTACATAAAGTTTCAAATCTGCTTATTTTGGAGAGGTGGGGAAGGAGGAGCTGAAGTCTGTCAGCTCCTAGCCATTGCCTCAGTCTCAGTCTTCCAAAAGAAAGTAACAACATGGGCCCATTTCTTTCATTACCCTACTAGTGCTTGCTTCACAGCAGTGCCAGATTTTAACCAAGTGTGCAGGTCTTTGCAGGGACACAAAGGGGAATACCGCAAAGCCTCCTCTGGACTTTTCTGCATGAATCCAGACACAGTTACTCCTCTTGTTGCCTCCCCGAATATCCCTTGTACGCACGTCATGCTTTCCTCCAGGGAGGGCAGTAAGGTGGTCTCCATGTAAGCCATGCACAGGAGCAAACGGCATCTCACACATGTGGTGCAGCTCACCAAAGTGGAGACCTTGCAGCTCTCAGTCCTCAGCATAACAGCAATTTCCCTTTGTATTTGCGATCCAGACAGTGAGCACCTGAAGAAGGTGCTAACCCCAAACACGTTCCAGAACAAAGGTCCCAGTCTCTCATCACATGTGTAAAGCCTGTGTGTGCACAGAGTTGGGTGATGTTTAACGGCAGCACTAATTTATTCACAGAAGTAGGAGCAAGGTGAGGAAAAGAAATCTGCCACTGGGGAAGATGGGTGCCAGGGGGATTGTATGATATGGCTACCAGCGATAGCAGGGGACAGAACCGGATGACCGAGGAGGTCTCTTTCAATCTTGTACTCTCATGTAAGTGCCAAATGTAAATAGATTTTAGCAAGTGTTAGAGACTGTTATATTTGATCTTACCTTGCCTGTCATATCAGGCCTATCAAGAGGTCAGCTGCTTCTGTTCTATGTATTGCACGGTGCTTCACTGGCCACATATCATGACAGACCACTCAGCCTAAGGATTTATATAGGGACTCCAAAACTGAAAACTAGATTTTACTCTACTTCGCTTTAGAATGTCACATTAGGCTTGATCATAGTCAACAACGGGAAACTGTGCTGTGAAAAAAAGAAAAAAGTCACTCAGAGCAAACAGAAACACATATCTAACTGTACTTAAAATTCCAGGACCACATTGTAGCTGTGTTCGAGACTGATTAGAAGGGGAAGCAACTTTGAAATTTTGCCAGATATTTTCCAGCATGAATGACTCCCTTTCTGTCTCACACACAGAACACACTGAGAAGCTGTGTTGCATACTGCAGCAATCTCCTATTTCAGCACGAAGAAACTGTCAGAGATAAGGCAAGAGATATGTAATATTAGAACCATTATTTATTCTAGATTAATGAAAGGAGAAAATAGCCTTTTTAGTTGCAGCTTGCACACAGAAAAACATTCATCTTACAGAGCCCAGACTGTCTATTGTATTCACAATATATTAGCAGTTAGCTGATCTATCAGCTGAGATGAATTATTACATTGGCTTACAGTGATACCAGTTTTCATTATAGGGCAGACATCCAAGTCCTTTCCTATTCTGTTTGCACATCCTTATTTCTTTGCTTTTCCTTTATCCTTCAGGTCCTCTCTGGCCAGGAGGTTGGTAGGCTGAATATGGGTTTTTTAATGTCTGAAATGCATGAAGAAGTAGAAGAATCAGCTAATCAAGTAAATGGTTTTCCAGGAAATTTGTTTATTTAGTACCACACCTTGTTGTTAGAAGCATGTCTTATTTTCATAGACCAAACTTGCTTCTCCTTAGACTAAAGCATGTTACAGCTTGGGTAGACAGGGGCGGAAAGGAGGGTTGGTGGTGAGGTTGGTGGTTGTTTTTCGGTTGTTCTTTGTCTGTTGTTATTGTTGTCATTGTTTTGTTGTTTTGTTTTTTGTTGTTTGGTTGGGTTTTTTTACTTCCTGTTACACAGCACTGAATCTACTGGCTAAATAAGGGAAGGAGTCCCAGAGAGAAATTTGCAACCCTGGATTGATATTGTGCAGGATTTCTGGACAAAAGAGAATCAAGGTGGAGGAAGGTGGGAATGGTAGGCTATACTTTTACTGTCTAGTAGAGATGGCTCAGAAAATGCCCTCAAGGAGAGAGTATCTAGCCTTTGGCATTGCAAGCCTGCAGGCACAGCTTTGGACACGGCCTGAGTAAAGCCATTGGATCCCACAGGGCCTTCATGCTCAAGTTTAATTCAACATCTTAGCAGCTGTCCTCCAGGATGTCCCTGGGGCTTCTCTTTCTGCCTCCAGACCTTCAGGCTTTGGGCCAGGAGAGCATGGTAGGGAAGAGGGGTTCATACATTTACTTAACAATATTTTCATGTCATTTGACTGACAGCAGTAACAGTCCCCCCCTGTTGTAGTATGGTCTCAACCCATAGGCAACATCCATACTCATGTTCAGTAATGCTGCCCTCTTAATAGGACCCTTGAAGGTGTACAGCACTGAGATGGCAGTTGTGTCTGCATGGCATCCCGTTGCAGGTTCCCTCAGCTACTCAGGGGTTTCTGTGTGGCTACCAAGCCAGAGTGAACAAAAAGAAAACAAGAGGTGGACCTTTTTTCTCTCCGAGCAGGCTGCATGCAGCAAGTCTCAGCAGTTTCCTAGCACACAATCTTTCTTCACACTTGCTGGGAAGGACTTTCTCATGGCTGTCAGAAATAGTGAAGTCTGATTTGTGCAAAGCTTTGTACAATGCCAAGTTTTACAACCTGGATTCTGATCAGTCCTGCAGAGGTTCTGCGTACTAGAGGCGTTGCTAATGGGATCAATGAATCAATGGTACGGAAGGGAAACACTTGAACCCTCAGTCCAAGGAGCCCACGTTCAAATTACTGGGAAGTAAATTCACAGTTGATCAAGGAACACCAACAGCATTAAACAACATTCAAACCTTGGTAGCCACATTTGTGGCTACCAAACCACAGAGTCCAGTGTATGATCTGAATGCTCTTCAGTATGACACAGAGAGGCTGCATCTTTAAAGAGTAAGTATGCAAGTATTTATACATACGTACACATATACATGTATGTGCATGTGTATTTTGCAAGAGGAACTTCGGCAGGTTTTTTCCTTACTTAAGGGATTTGTTCCCCTCCTCTGCCCTCCCCCCACACCCCTTAAAAATCACTGTCACTCGCTGATGGCTTGCATGCTTCAAGCTGTATTGTATGATTTTTGGGGCAGGGCTTCTTGTACCTTGCCTATGTTTGAAGAGGAAGCAGCAGGCACCACTTCAAGTCTAAATAATGACAATAATAATTTCCAGCAGACAGGCGATCTCTTCCTGGCTGGCTGTAGTCTGACTCTTCAGCCAATGTAACTGGCAGCCCTGATATTTCCTCTGAGCCTGGCACAGAATCAGGATGCTTGGTAGTGTTCTAGATGTCAATTTATCAATTTATTCCTTAAAGCAGTCTGATTTTGTTGCATGTGAAAATATATACTTATCTATTAAAGGAAATACAAGTAGAATAAACCAGGAAATATTAAAACACAGCATGATGCAGTGAGATATGGTGTTTCTTAAACAGTAGCAGTAATCTTAATAAAATGCAGATGCAATCATGTTGAGGGATCAGTGTGGTAAGAAAAAGTGAAGAAAGGAGCAAGGTGCATAAAAAGAAGGGGGACCCTCTGGGTGGAAGAATGTCTTTGAATTTAGCAAAGACATAATGTGGCACCTGTTACAATTGCACAGCTTTGCTTTCAAAACGTATAGTCAGTGGGTGGGCTGCTTTCATGCCTAGTGTAACTCCATCGAAGTCAGTGGAATTATACCAGTTCTAAATGTAGCTCTGCACAAGTAATATAATAAACTGTAAATGTCAATAAAGTCAGCTGGATATTATTTAAAAAAAAAAAAAAAAGCATTCATGAGCATTTCCTTAAATGTATTTGAAATTCACCACCCCTTTTGTTCATTTTCTAAGAATATTCACCGTGATCATATTTTGGTCATGGAAAACAAATATCTAACAAATGCTTATTCTTACAAGTTTTGTAGTTTTCCTGGAAATCTATTTGGTTTCTGTCTTACAGCCTAGAAAAATGTCGGTCTTCCTGCTGGGGAGTTGAAATAATACCATGTAACACAAGAAACCAGTTCCACCACACCGCCAGGCTTTTATTCTCTCTTTGTACAGTATCTAGCACAATGAGAAATTTGCGACATGACATAGGGGTTGTGTCTGTTACAGGTAATAATAATAAGAGCAAAAGAGGAAGACATATTCTTTATTAAAGAATAACGCGATCATCAGGCAGTCAACATGGGTTCACAAAGTGAAAGTCCTGTGTAACTAATTTGATACCCTTCTGTGATAAGGTCACCCTCTTAGTGGATGAAGGGAAGGCAGTAGATGTAGTTTTTCTGGATTTTAGTAACGCTTTTGATACTGTCCCTCACAGTGTCTTTCTGGACAAGTTGTCCAACTGTGGGATAAGCAGGTTCACGGTGCTCTGGGTGAACAGCAGGTCTCGAAGGGTTGTAGTGAATGGGGCTACATCTGGCTGGTGACTGGTTATCATCGGTGTTCATCAGGGTTTAATTCTAGGGCCAGTTCTGTTCTATACATTTATCAACAATTTGGACGCAGGAGTTGAATGCACCATTAGCAAGTTTGCTGACGATACCAAACTGGGAGGTGCTGTTGACTCTCTTAAAGGACAAGATGCTTTGCAGAGGGATCTAGATAGATTGGGGCACTAGTCAGTGATTAATGGGATGAAATTTAACAAGTCCAAAAGCCGGATTCTGCACCTGGGAGGGAGTAAAGCCAAACACAAGTATAAATTGGGAGAGGAGTGGTTGGACAGCAGCCCTGCAGAAAGGAATCTGGGGGTGCTGGTTGACAGCAGGCTCAATATGAATCAGCAGTGTGCCTTGGAAGCCAAAACGACAAGCTACATCCTGGGGTGCAATCAAACACAGCATAACCGCCCGGTCAAAGGAGGTGATTATCCTGCTCTATTCAGCATTGGTGTGGCCTCACCTTGAGTACTGTGTGCACTTCTGGACCCCACAGTTTAAGAAGGATGTAAAAGTCCTTGAGTGCATCCACAGGTGGGCAACAAAGCTGGTGAAAGGGCTGGAAGGAACATCCTGTGAGGAGCGGCTGAGGACTTTGGACTTGTTTAGTTTGGAGAAAAGGAGGCTGAGGGATGACCTCACTAGTCTCTATAGCTTCCTGAGGAGGGGAAATGGAGAGGGAGGTACTGAGCTCTTCTGTCTGGTATCCAGTAATAGGATGCGTGGAAATGGTTCAAAGCTGCACCAATGGAGGTTTAGACTGGACATTAGGAAGCATTTCTTTACCAAAAGGCTTCCTAGAGAGGTGGTCAATGCCCCAAGCCTGTCAATGTTTAAGAGGCATTTGGACAATGCCCTTAACGACATACTTTAACATTTGGTCAGCTCTAAATTCGTCAGGCAGTTGGACTAGATGATTGTCATAGATCCCTTCCAACTGAAATAGTCTGTACATGAGCACTGTAAACATTTCCTAATTGGATTCAAAAACAGTGCTTATCAATAACTGAAACAAGTGTGCAATGTCGAGTAATCCCCAAAAAATCGTAAGAATCATTTGATAGCAGTGAGAAATTGAGGGAAAATATTTGGCATAGTGTTTTGCAGGTGAATGCATGCCATTATTGCAAAAAAAAAGGAAGAGATGTATTTCTTTATGTGTATCCTGCAGCATTAATTATTTCTAAAAGAAAAAAAGGGGATACCACTCTTGAAGCTTGATCTCATAATCAGTTAAGACATTCTCCAAACATGCATGTGATTTTATATTTCTTAAGTTGATTTTCTGCTCTGCCTTTATGTATATTTTCATGGTTGTCCATTTTTTAAATACTTTTCTGGTCTAATGGATTTTTGGTAGCCCCTTCACTATCTAGACTTAATATAGCTAGGCTTCAGAGTTGTCCAAAATGAGGTCTTGGTTGTTCTGCTCATGTCCTTGGCACTCCATTTTTGGTTTCCAAACATTTCTAAAGGTCAGTATTGTTGGAATCTTGTTACCTGGCTGTGCATCTTCTTCATATGTTAGTGGAGATAATGATCAGGGATTTGTGACATAGTTATGGTATTACAGGAATATATAAATAATATATAAATAGATAAATAACAGAGTTTCCATCCCAAGACACCCCGTGACACTTGGGTGTTTGTCAAGGAGGGCCTCCTGAAGTTCACCAAGGAGAAGAACAAAGTTCTGCACCGGGGAGAAGTAAACCCACCCATCAGTAAAGGCTATGAAACACTTGGGTGAGTGACAATTGATGGAAAGGAGCCAGGGTCATGGCTGACACCAGCTGAATACAAGCCAACAGAGTGCTCCTGCTGTAGGTAAGGCAAACAGTGTCCTGGGCAACATCAGGAGGGGCAAGGCCAGCAGATCAGGGAGGTCAGCATCTGCCTCTGCCTCTGCTCAGCACTTGTGTGGCTGCACATGGAATAGTGTCCAGTGTTAGATGCCCCAGTTCAAAAAGAACACTGAGAAACTGGACAGTGTCCAGCAAAGAGCTCTCAGGATGGTCAGGGGCTAGCATGTGGCAGAGCCACATTTCTTTAGTTTGGCAAAAAGAAAGCTTAGGGGTGGTTAATAGCAGTCTGTGACTCCTTTAAAGGCAGTTACAAAGATGACAGAACCAAATTCTTTTCGATAGTGGCAGAATAGCAAGAAGCAAAAAATATAAATTCTGGCTTGGGAAGTTCAAAACAGACATCAGGAAAATCCTCTTCACTGGGAGGCTGGTGCTGTCATGGAACAGCTTATCCCAGGACAGTGAGAAATCTCCATCCTCAGAGATTTACAAGACTTGGCTAGACAAAGCCATGGATGTAGCTGGCAATAGTCCTGCTTGGAGTAGAGGTTGGGTCTAAATGACCTCCAGAAGTCCCTTCCAGCCAACACTATGATTCTATCATTCTAGTATCTCTTCTGTTTGGTTTGGGGTTTTCTGTTTATTTTTTCTTCTCTGGGCTCCTTTGGCTGACTTTAGGCCCTAATGAGTCCTCTTCCACACCCTGCTCTTAAAATGCTATGGCTTCACATTCCTGCAGTACTTTTGAACTCTCTGGAAGACTGACCACAGAATGAAACAAAATGTTTCCCTGCTCATTGACTCATCTTGTGTCTGTAAAAATTTCTCACAAATATCAACTAGACACAAATACAAAACAGAAGGCCTAAATGGTGAGCCTTAGTAACATTATCTTCAGCTGTGCAGGGCTTTACATATTCTGTATAAGCAACCAAAAAGCTCAAGTAATGTTTTTTATTTTGTTCTGGAAGAGAGACAGAAAGGAGAGCGAAAGGGTGATAATGCAAACCAAACTCTCAAATGTCTTCCAAAGTTATTAAATGTAACACTGAATAAAGAAACAGTGAGATGGTTTACATACATATGGACCCTTATAAATAAGAGATCTGAATCAGATTGTGGATAGGGCGTATGTGTTTGACTTTCTAGGGGCACAAGAAATAGGTATTTTGGTGGAATCCTGTAGTTGTCCCCTTTTTACATATGCAGGTCACGATGTATTATAGTTTTAGAAGAAACTCAGGCACATGTACTTGTCTTTATTTTGCTTGTGTAAATGATATAAAATTAAGACTTCCTCAAACACATCCATATGTGCAATTCATGTTTTACAGGATGTGTATTACTGTTATTCTCTTGAAATATTCCTAGGAGGAAATTTAGCACTCTGAATAACACTGCTGTTTTCATTTATTATGGAGCAAGAGGCTCTTCTTGAAAAGAAACTTCCTTTTAAATATACATCCCTAATTGTCTGAGATAGTCCTAATGGAACTTACTTTTAATTACCCACCAGCCCCCTTAGCTTTGAGGACGGCACTACTATTACCTAGCTCAAATTTATGAAAAGGAGAATGACCCAAGAGACAAAGATTCTTTTCAGGAAACCAAAAGTCTCTGTGGTCTCGCTTAATGTTCCTCCTTAGCCAAATGTATCTTGTTTTACTGAGGCTCTATTGAATCTTCTTTGTTGCTTTCCTGATATTAACTATCTTTGTTTTGGTTTTTCTTCCATTTAAATGAATAATATGTTCAGGCATCATTTTCATGCACTCATCATTCTTTTTTTCACTGGGAATGGTTCAGCTTTTGTGTCCCTCTCTGTCCAATGAGCAGCCTTTTGGAACTGCTTACTCCAATGTAGGTCAGCCAGGCTTCAGCTTCTCTCGTTTTTCAGAGTGGATGTTACTGTCACATTTCTACAGACTAGAAGATTTAAAAATAGGCTCCCTATGCCTTCAGGCTTCAATCCCACAAAGGTGATGTCTTTTCCCCCACTCCTACCAAAACCAAGGTGGTGTAATGGAATTCAGCATCATGCAGCGTCAGACATCTATATAAACAGTCAAATCCTTTAAAAATACCATTAACACTCAGATTTAAGATGAGGGTAAGGTCCTATAATTAGGAGAAAGGATGCATGTATTCAATACATTCCTTTTAGTTTCCAATCCCAAACTCTCTGCTTCATTCAGCACAAGGTGCAACATAGAACAGGCTATCAGGGTCACATTTTAATGCTCTGATTTTCTCTGTAGCTTCAGATGAGTGGGTACATTCACCTATGCCATCTAGTATTCTAACCATTCTTCTGATCCATAACTTCTCACCACTCAGACCTTTGCTTACGTAAAAGCTAGGAAAATCAACAGTGACAATTAGCATTAGGTATAGCCATTACTCTGTCCTTGCTCTGGGCATGAGTTCATCACTGCTGGAAATTAAGAACTTTCTATTTTCCATTTGTATATCTGTTTTTACTTGGTTTTCTCATAATGATGGCATTTCCAATTGTTTTCACATCTAAGTTTTAATACTTAAAGTATAGACACTAGACCCAGGAAAATCTGGTCTGTTGCTACTTAGCCTGCTCAGATTATTAGTGATGTGAAGGAACAATCTCAAATTCCCTTGGCTTTTTGTATGCTACCGAGCACAACTGTAAGAACTCACATTGGTCTACAAAATAAGAATTTGGATAACACAAAGGAATAAGAATTTGGGTGATGTAAAAGATCTCTCACTGGGATCTGGCTGGGCATCAGAAAATCAGATTTACATGTTGACATGAAGAACATATACCTATATCTCTATAAATCTCTTCTCCAGCTGATTTTCTTTGGCAAAGGCCAGGGAAACAAACTGTCTGCCTCATTTGCTGTTGGAGGTAGGGAGAGTTTAAAGAACTGGGAGGGAAAGCGGAAGGTGAAAAGGAATTGACAGTTCATTGGAAAAATTAACCCTTTGTCTATAATTCCTCTGAAAACAGGCAAATGATTTTTTTTCTGATGCAGTCTATACTGTACTCACGCCCTGAAATGGACAGAATTGCACAATTTTGCTATCTAAAAAAAAAAAGAAGGTCTGATAATAGTCAACAGTGACTGAGATGCAACGAAATACATTCAGTATACAGCAAATTATATTATCATTGTGTTATCAATCACTCACAAAAATATAATAAAAACCACACACACCAAAATCAAACATTGACCTTATGATTACACATGGATCTGAATCAAAATCATCAGTTTGAATGCTCCAGATCTTTGGGAAAGTTCAATGTGGATTTAAAGTTTGTGGTTTCCTGCTGTCTCCATAAAGAGACTCAGCCAAAGTTTTGGTTCCAGGCACTCTTGAACACAGTTTTAAATAAGTCTTTTAGGCATTTATTATATGGCATAAAGAAACAAACAATAAGCAAGCCATATTTTAGATTTAATTTAATTTTTAACTTCACTGGCTGTTCTGAAAGACTCCAAGCAGATATAGGTAGACTTATTGGAGCCTCTTTTACATGTGTAGAAGTGCTATTTTGGTGCACAGCTTTGTTTGATAATTGAGAATTCTTTTAGCAGTGCCAATCTATCCAGAGAGGACTGAAAATTGGGTCAAATATTTGGTTACTCAAGGTGTCTGACTTTGAGACATCAGGTGAATGGCCAGACAACAAAATGCCCCTCTTATAGTATCCGCACTTTTTCCCCCTCTTTTAAAAATATCTCTATTTCTACCCTGTCTCCCTTCACCCCACTACTCCCAAGGAAAGTCAGTAAGGTTCTCTGATTGCTTTTGCAGAGGATAAACACAATTTCCTCAGAGTACAGTAAAAGCTGATAAAAGTCTTGTTGCCCCAGCTATGAGGAGCTCAGGGCAGGCTGGATTAGGTTTGCTTTCACCAAAGGAAAAGGAGTGAAGGAAAAGTGTAGTGATGTAAAAGCATGCTGAGGAGAGCCCTGGAGAGCCAGACTGGCTGCCCATTTAGCGCTTAGCGAGATGAGAGGGTTAGTGAAATTACTGCTGTTCATAGGAGGGAATACTGCCATCCCACACCATGGCTGCTGCTACTTTATGCTTAGCAGCACGTCTCTGGCAATAAAGGCTGGCCATTCTGCCACTCCCTGAACCCTGCTGCCCTAGAAATTGCTTCCTTTACTCTGCCTAAAGCCTGACCTTCCTGGTATGCCAAGAGCCAGCCAATACTGGATTTGCTGAAACAGTGCTCTAAAGGCACAGGGAAATGTGTGCTCATACAACCAGTGGAGTTCCCAACACATGAATTTCTCCACTTGTCTGGGTGGAGCTGGGTAAATCTGGCAACTTGATGAATTCCATCAGTGGTAGCTTTGCTTTATTGGTATCAAAAGCACGTTGAACAAATCATTGTGCTCCTACACTGGAAGGCATTGACCCAACCTCTTGGCTCTTTAGAGCTGTAGTCGGTAAAGGTTGTGCATGATTTCCTGCAAGCCCACTGTTGTGCTGAAACACTGACTAGCTGCATAATAACCTAAGCAAATTATGAACTCAAGAGTGACCATCTTCCCTCTAAAACTACTGCAAGAGACTATAATTTCTCCTTTTTTGGCTTTCCTCATATTTACTGTAACTTTATACTTTCATCTAATAACAGTGTAACCTTTTGGCAAACCTCACTCTTCTGCTCATTCTCTGGATTGACGTGCTCTTGTTTGATTCACTGTCCATCTCTCAAATGCGTGCTTCGGAGTCTTTACCAGGTTTTATTTGAAGATGGGCCTGCTTAAAAGACAGATTCAAGAACCAAGTCCTCTTATGTCTCTTACACTGCAAGAGGACATCTATCATTTTCAAAGTCTCTTGAAGAGCAGCTAGAGCATGCTACTTCAGTCTCCAGCTTTGAGGCTAGAAAGCTGGAGGATCTTGCTGAACAGATCTCAGTAAAATCACCAGCAGACATCAGTTAAAAAAAAAAAATTATTGACAAGCCCTGTTGTGGAGCCATCAAAATGCAATGCAAATGCAAAAGTGTCTGAATCTGCTTATTTTGGCATCTCAACCTGCAAATCAAATTGTCATATGAAAGTGATCTTTTTGGACGTCCTGTCTTCCAGATGACATCTTTGCCATGTGCTCACGACATGCTCTAGTTCTGTGATACCTGAGCAGTACTCTGAATAGAGTTCCCTAAACTGGCAAAATTAATTGGAGGCTTATTTCCTGATAGAGAAATGTCCAGGCTGTGTCTAAGATTATATCCTAGGGGGCTGTTGGTTTGCCATTTCGTGAGGAAGGTGGCAACATGGGGGTTTATTTTAGTTGTCCCCAGACAGCTGTGCTGCTTACAGACTTTTAGGCTACCAGTGTTGATATGATCTGAGGAGCTTCTCAACACAAGCTCCAGATTGGAGGACCCCACCATCACGGGCAGCCCTCCAAGCTCATGACTGATTAATTGAAAGGGTACTTCGACCATGCTGCCTTATCCCTACACAGAGCTCTTACACTGCAATACAGTGCAGGAAGGGACAAGTAGAAATTAGCAGAAGGCTTCCTAGGCTTCTTGACAGACAACTTGGGCCAACTAAGCCTGTTTCATAGCTGCTTTTTCACTTAGTGGAAGGGAACTACCTATCTGTCATCCTTTGCATTTGTGGGTTTTTTTTAGTTTAGGGAAATATCGACACTCTGAAAGGCACTCGTCTCAAAATGCAAGATGTCTACATGTGAGCTAATCCCCTAGGCTTCCTTTGCTAGTCAACAGAGAGGAAGACATTTCCTGTCATCCTAAGGCAAATACGTATGGCGTGTTAGTTGAAGTGTGCCTATTTCCCTCCATTCAGTACATGGGGGACTTCAGATATCTACACTGTAGGTGTGTAATATTAGGTGGGGTGAATCCTTCCTGCATGTCTAAGTAATGCTTTGAGACAGTACAGCGTTATTTTTCAAGACAGCTTTCATGTTAATAGTTACACCACTACAAGGTTCAATTACTTCCAGCCACATTCTTAAATCCTTTCTACCCCCTTTTCTATATTTCATATTGAAACCACTTTTAAGGATCTGCCAGTCTTTTGGGGGAACAGGTATCTTGTTGATGATGGACCAATAAATGTATATTCCATATTGGCAACACTAGGAATCCATGAGCTTTGTGCTGAGAAGGAAAGCTATCATAGCATTTACCTTGTGGCAATTTAAAGTGATTACCTGTAGGCTGAAAATTATTGTGTCATTATTCCCTTGAAATAGAATGAACCTTTCTTAAAATCACAGGTAATCTGTTTTTAAGGCTCTGCAAGTAACAACAAGCTGACAAAGTGAAATTCCCTCCCCCCTTCCCCAGATTCACCTTTGTTACATCTTTGGATCTCTGTTACTTTCCCGATTATGTGGCTTATTTAAAAATGCCCTACTGGGTTATCTGTTTTTTTCAGCTATCAATAGGTGTGCTTGAGCATCCTTGGGGTTTAAACAGGTCTGAATAATGGAGAAATCAGTCTGATGTAAAAGCTAAAGGAGCTTACATTTATGATAGTAGCAATAATGATGGTACAACATCACACAATGGCTCCTGGAAGCAGACAAATGTCAAAACAGCATGAAAAACTCCTCTTGCACACTGTTAAGTCTGCCCAGAATTCTCCCAGAATAACATACATAATCATTTTGATGAATTCAAAGCTAATATCCATGTCACTCCCTTCACAAAGACGGCTAGTTTCAGACAGGAACTAATTGCGCTGTCCTGTTTAAAAATAGAGAAATCATCTTTTGTTTTAGCACATTTCCTCTACGGTATTTTGCTGTTCTTGCCTGAAAACATGCTGTGTATAAAATGGTTGCATGAAAGGGTTAGCAATCCGAGACACAGTAGTGGACATTGTTGAGGAGATAACAGCACATTTAGTTGCCTAAGAGAAGGGTGTGGATGATGATATTTGGAGAGCTAGCACACCTCAGTGGAAACTGTGTGTACTACAATGAAAAACATTTTTTAATTAAATAAATTTGTTCCCAGTATTGCCTTAACACAGTCTTGCATTTTGACTAGCTTCTAAGGTTTTGATGCATTAGTTCTGCTTTGGTTATGTTGTTGTTGTTTTTAAGATCCCATTGTTTCCAAAATTCTCCACTTTCACGATAAATTGAATTTGGAAACAGGTTTCTTTTTAATAGGAAGAGTGTCTTTAGGAGGATAATATCTAAGGCAATAGAACTGGTCTTTCTGCACAACCTGCACTTTATTCAGTAATCTTTCAAAAGCAATCACTTTCCCTGGAATAGCAGTAGTAGTTACAGATTTAATTTGGCAGAGCTGCCCAGCCCCTAACACTCCAGATTAATTGAGTGAGAACTGTGGATGGCTACCACTTCTGTGACTCAGGCTTCGAGTTTATTGGAAATAGAAGCCAGCCCTGACAGTCTGTTTATACTGCTACTACGGACCCTGTGCTTTGCAAGGCTGCAACCTCCATATTCTCCCCTGCTGATTCCAGGAAAGATATCTTAATGAAATGGAGTGGAAAGGTGCACACCAAATAACCCTGTGAACTAGGAGAAAATCCCATTCCTGACCAAAAATATTGTTGCTAGAAAAGTACATTGAACAGACTATTGGCTTTATGTGCTATCACCTTACACCGGATTATAAAAAAAATGGGGGAGTGGAGGGGGAGAAGCACACCTGCACTGTGTTATGGATAGATGCTTGTCCTGGTTTGAGATAAAACAGGACCAATTTTGTTCAGTAACTTTACTTTTTAGCTAGGCCTCTTCTAACTGCTGAAATTCACAGCATGTTGTGCAGAAAACTGTTCACTCTCAGAGAGATAAGACCCATGTTTAGAGTTGATGCCAGGGAATGTGATGCAGAGAGGCTCCTGGTTATACTTATTGCTCTAACACCCAAGGCCAGCCAGCTTTGCTATTTGCCACGTTGGAGGGTCGGAAGCAGAAAAGCGTAGAGGGGTCACACCTGCGGGGAGGAGCGGACAGGACAGGTGACCCAAACCTGACCAACAGGGTATTCCATCCCATCTGCCTCATGCTCAGTATAAAAGCTGAGGGATCAAAGGGTCAGCCCCCTTTCTTCAATGGCCGACGTCCGAGGAGGACTTTGTCTCTGCATCTGCCTTTGATCCCGATCCTGAATCCAGATCCGGAGTCCAGTTCCCATCCATCACTGAGTCCAGTCTGGGACTTGCCCAGCGCCTGCTGGTGATGTGATTGTCATCCTTTGAGCTTGATAATGTTTTGTATATATTTCATTATTTTCTTTTTATTATTTTATTATCAATATTTCATTAAAGTAGTTTAGTTCCTTCTAAACTCTTAAGTCTCTCTTTTTCTCTCTCTCTCTTGCCTCCCTTCGGGAGAGGAGCAAGAAAGAGCAAGCATCTGTCGTTCCACCAGATTGGGCCAATCTGGCCAAAACCACGACAATGCTGTAAAAGTAATGATGATGACAATAATAATAATAATAATAATAATAATGGTCTTCAGTCTAAATGGAGAGTTATCTTTCCCTTCCAGTTTTCACAATGAGTAGGGCAAAGAACCAACATGTAAAAAGAGAACATATATTTTTTTCTTTAGAAGTTCATGCACACAAAAATTATATGGGTAGGGGCTTTGCTAGCAAATGTCTATTCCTTTTTTTTTTTCATCTGACCACTTTCCTCTGCTGTGTGTCTGGTTTTCGGTTCAATTTCATCCTTCGTTAAGAATGCCATGCTATTACCTTCTCACGGTAATATGTTCTATGAAGTCCTGAATGACTGTGAGTTTAGTTCACTTCCCAGTGAAATCCCACAGAAGTCTCCAGCCTCCCCATCCCAAAAATCCTACCATGTGATTTAGCCCAGTGTATACAGAGACTTAATGGGTCTAATGGATTATTTTTTTAATTGTTTCACCTTTAAAATTCTAATCTGCCAGTTAAGGTATAAAAATCCATTGACAAGGTATTTGAGGGAATCTTGTATAGCTGCTTCTGGACCTGTTCTGGAGAGAAATGCGGGGCTGTGTGGCAGTGATCCTCAAGTACATCTCTCGTGGAGGTTCAGAAGAACCTTGTTTCCTAAGTTACCTAGGAAAAGAAGCATGGCCAGCAGGTGGAGGGAGGTGATTCTGTCCCTCTACTCTGCTCTCATGAGACCCCACCTGGAGTACTGCATCCAGCTTTAGAGTCTCAGCACAAGAAGGACATGGACCTGTTGGAAGGGGTCCAGAGGAGGGCCATGAAGATGATCAGAGGGGTGGAGCACCTCTCCTATGAAGACAGGCTGAGAGAGTTGGGGTTGTTCAGCCTGGAGAAGAGAAGGCTCCGGGGAGACCTTATAGTGACGTTCCTGTATCTGAACGGGGCCTACAAGAAAGCTGGAGGAGGACTTTTTACAAGGGCATGTAGTGACAGGACGAGGGGTAATGGCTTCAAACTGAAAGAGGGTAGATTTAGAATAGATATCAGGAAGAAATTCTTTACTGGGAGGGTGGTGAGGCACTGGAACAGGCTGCCCAGGGAAGCTGTGGAGGCCCCATCCCTGGAAGTGTTCAAGACCACGCTGGATGGGGCTTTGAGCAACCAGGTCTAGTAGGAGGTGTCCCTGCCCATGGCAGTGGGGTTGGAATTAGGTCATCTTTAAGGTTCCTTCCAACCTGAACCATTCTATTATTCTACGATTCTACTTTTGAAACTTCAAATTGTAGTTAGTCAATAGGGCATAATCACTGGTGTGGGGTTTTTTATTGTTGCCTTTTTCCTTGTTTTAAAGAAACTGATTCATTATCTAAGTCCTTTTCCTGACATACACCCCCCCCTCCTAAGGAAGCGAGACCAGGGACAGTATGGAATCCAGACAGAAAATGAGACTCGTAACAATGCAGAATGATGTCTGAAATACAGATCATCTGCAGCACGATATGTATGATCATCAGGTTAAATGTCTTTGCTTCATCTAAAGTTTCAAAATCTATTATTGAAAAACAGAACCAGTATCTCTCTCCCGTGTTTTCTATAGTACAAATCCACTATATTTTTTCCTTCCAATTTAATCACCTTTAAGACAATTCCAACTTTGAAATCATTAACACATTGCAACAGATCAGACACGCTGGGTCATAAAAATGGCCACAGTAAAGCCAAATAGGTCTGCAGTTTCTTATTTCTATAAATGAGGCCCAAAAATGCAGATACCTTTGTCTGATATCTCTTCCTTCTTGTTTTTTGAGACATCCATAAATGCTCTCTTAGAGAAAAGCCGAAGAATGTGGAAGGTGTGAGTTTACTAAACATACCACATAAAATACATGTAGTTTTCATTACTGATTCCCAAAACTTGGAATAAAACATGGCCAATTGCTTCCTGTCACCCAATTGTTCTCTTCAGTACAATGACTACTTGACTGTTTCATGTAGTAATAATTACTGACAAAGGGACAAAGCATGGAGCAGTCAGATTTTGCCCCACTGTTAGTTCCCATAATTTGGAGCTGTGCCGTCTTTGAAACAGTAAAAGATATCCATAATAGATGTGATTTCTAAGATCTTCTGTAGGAGTTCTTTTCAAAAGCTGTATTGTTTCCATGGATGCCGCCGTATAATCTAATTATTCCTGATGGGTTGCCTATTGTACCACAGGATTCTTCAAAGGAAAGGAAAACAGCAAGGTAGATCATTTCAGCAAAAATCTTTTATTTGTTTAGGACAATGTTTCACAAAAGCTCTATCTGGGAAGGAAAAGAAATCTCTTCTGAGCCTCCTTTCTTTCAGAACTCAAGTTGCTATAATCATATAAAGCGGCTCTGTGTACTGTATGTTTTATCCTTTCCTTTCATTGGATGATAGAAGACATTTCAGCCCCATGTTGGGGTGGGTTTTTTTTCCCACTGAAAAATTAAATCATTTGTATTGTAAGATCTACTGTAGACAACCAGGGTAAAGCAACCCCAAGTAGTCATAGAATACATGCCAGGCCCAACACCTGCAGCTTGTCAAAGGAATTATTCCACTCAACTCAGTTGGAATCTTTTTGTGATAAGATATACAGTGGTGCAAAGGAGTTGATATTTACATCCACCTCATTAAAGTGAATCAGTTTCCTATTATCACAGAGTCCCAAGTTCCCAGACCACATGATGAATCTCACTTGGTCTATGGTGTGTGCAACTGCACTGCTTTTGACCTTGGCCATTGTGCTAACCAGTCCCATTACATGTGCTGTTTCTCAGGACATTTTTGCACCGACATAACTAGGCTCCAGCCAGCTTTTCCCAGTGAAGGGCCTGAAACTGTACTTCATCATGCCAAATAACAATCTCCTGAGCACATGAGCATGCTCTCGTCTTGCTGTGAATGCATTAATAAATGAATATTTCTCTTATTTGCACCATCTTCCAGCCTACCATATTGTAAGGAGAAGATAGTTGCAGGGGAAACTGAGTGGATGGAAAACTCCTCAGGCATATCAAGTGGAAAAGGATAGAAATTCAGAACTGTTTCTCACCATCATCCACTCACGTCTTAGAGCTATTGCCATGGTACTACTATTTTGTACAGGTCGCTTCTGTGTTTTGGAGTTTTGCCATCCTTTTATGTATATGTGAAAAGATTTTCCACTATTTAAGTGGAACCTTCATTTTGTATAGCCTACAAATAAGCCAAAGCTATATGGATTTTCCTTTACATTGCCTTTCAACAGCAATTACTGTTTACAAAAATGACCTGTGTTGCTCCTTTATTTTGTTTATTCCTATATGAATCAATAGTTCTGCGGATGCACCACTCAACTTTGCTTCCTTATGTGACATCTGTCCTTAACAGTTGATGATAGTTTGCATTGATAAACGGTATTCAGCCAGTAAACTTCTGCTTTTAGGTAGAGGCAGCTCAGCTCTGTTTCCTCCAATGGTTACCAATAGAGAATTCAGAGCTCTAGTTCTGAAAGCTGTTCGGGATCCAGAAGCAGCTGCAGCAGAGACAAACTCGCAGCCTGTGGCGCTCCCTAGGGAAGGACACTGAGCAACACAGAGCTGAACTCCTGGAGGATGGAGGGAAACAAGTGAGGAGTGGAATCAAAGCTGCATACATTTTGGAAGAACTAATGAAAATACTTTTAAGTCTGTGCTCAGTCGAGCTGAAGGGAAAGACAACTTTTTTGTTCTACCCAGCCCCAAGAGAAGGTGAAATTCTGTACCCTTTTCCCTCCTTCTTGATTTTCTGCTATTTGTTCATCTGAGATACAAGGTAATGGCATTCTACTACCTACATGTGTCTACTTTGAGTCTGGTCCCTCCCAAACAAACCAGGTTCTTCATTCAAATTAGAGATAAATTGTTTGTTTTAAATCAAGTGGTTGGATTTTACTTTGGCTAGGGTTTTACTAATTGCAGGGATGTAAAAGTACTGATGCAGTGAAAAATGAGATTTGCATTCAGCACTGACAGTGGTGCAATCTGTGTGGCTGAGTGCCAGAGCCCATGTCCTTTGAAGGTTCTCTCTCCCATGTTCATCATTCTTTCCTGTAGTTCAGCCAGTCTCATCTTGTGTGAAGACACTTGAAAAGGAAGAGATGATGCCCCTCCAGCTAATAGTTGTTATCATGCAGGAATTTGATTCAGACAGTGGAGAACCAGGACAATAGAACAACGTACCCAAGGTGAATTTGTTTCCAAGCAAATGGGCTACCTTTTACAGCCAAGTCTTCTTCCAACATATGTCTGTCTTATGTACATATTGAAGCAATGGAGGCTGAAGGTAGCAAATATTTGGAACAACATAGCCGTAGATCGGAATCCAATACAATGAAAAACTTCTAAGCATTGTACCTAAACTTTATTTATCTGTATTGGAGCACCATTTTTGGTTAGTAAAGCTGAGGAGGTTACAAAGTAGTAGTATGAAAAATACTGCAATATTAAATATTGTGTTCTGAGTACGAGGAAATTGATACACCTTTCAAGGAGGGACAAAATTATGACTTAGTATCAAATTCCACAGTAGCTGAAATCTGAAAAACCTCATTTTAGCAGAAGTATTTAAAAGAAACTGCAGACATCCTCTCAAGGCTTGATTTGCTCCCAATAATCCAAAGCAGCAGGAGATGCAGAAAAAAAAAAAAAGTTCTCAGGCTGATGGTGTTGGATAAGGCATGAGGTACTCAGAAAGCATGGAATATTTTCATGGCATATATGCATATTTGGAGATGATACTGGATTTCAAGTTTTCCAAAGGGACAATTTTCCTACAGCAGTATGTCCTTTAGTTTTTAAAGCTATTTTTTCTTTTCTTTTTTTTCAGACAAGCACACTCATACACGGCTTTGTTGAAGCAGCACAGTAGGATTGGGGAAAGATGCTTGGAAATGCTTTGTAAAGGTTGCTTAAAAATTTTGGAATGGCTTCGCCATAGCATATGCAGTAAATAGAGGATAATCATGCTGTTCTGTGGTATAAGCATTTTAAAAAGAAAGTAGTGAAGTACCCTATAGAAGATATTTGTGGTTATTTGGGCTAAGAGCAATATGCCATCCTAAAATTTTTAATTTTATTAGGAACCTAAATATATTAGGATTTGGTGATTTTTGTTTGTTTCCATGTAAAAAGAAATGTTTTCATTTGATGAATTTTCTCTTATTCAAAATGACCTTGACTTCCCATTACTATTAAAGATGAAAAGAGTAAGATGATGGACACTACTTCCCTACTGCCAATTGTCACAGAAAATAAGGTGCCTTGGATAAAGGCGTTTTTTATCACACACTGTTCATGTGGCCTCTGACATAACTTATGTCTTAATAAAATAGAATCATGGAGTTATTTAGGTTGGAAGGAACCTCTGTGGGGCTTCAGGTCCAACCTTCTGTTCAAAGCAGGGTTAATGCCAAAGTTAAGCCAGGTTGTTCTGAGGTTTCTTTGTCCAGTTGGGTTTTATGTATCTCCATAGTTGGCCATTCCACAGCCTCTCTGAGCACCTGTACCAGTGTCTGACCCTCAGTCATTGTGAGTAATTTTTTTCATTATACCTAACCTCAGTTTTCCATGCTTTAGCTAGCATCTGTTTTCCTTTTTCTGGGCACCTCTGAGAATACTTTATTTCAATCTTTACCTATTAGGTGTCTAGAGATAGCAATTAGATCTCTCGCTTGGTCTTCTCTAAGTCGAAAAAATACAGTTGTCTCAGCCTTTCCTCATCCATCATGTACAACTAAATATTTTTATGGAAATAGAGGTAAAAAATGGTGACAATTTGAAAAGCACAGGAGGAGGGAAGAGAGAGGGAGCAGGAGAAACATTTAGAGGAGAAAAGGTGACTGGAAGATTGACTTGATGTTGGCAGAAGATGAGAAAAGGTGCTGAGGGAATCCTGAAGCAGCAAAAAAGATGAAAGGAAAAGGAGGACATAAAGCTGAAAATGTAATATGCAGAAGAGATCTTAGCAGTTGAAGAGATGTAGAGGTGAGAAATGGGTGGGAAATTGGGTGGCAGCTCCTCTACTATTGTAGAAGAGGGCGAGGGGTGTGCTTTCTGAAAAAGATGCTTCTGTATGTGAACTTAGAGTTGCATTTTGACCAAGAAGCTCATTCCTGCCTTGGGAAGAGGGGGATGAAGAAAGACTTTTGGGGAGAGATATTTTACAAGGTAAGCTGACATGACTGGTGCAAAAAATGAATGAGCTCTGGAGCTTGCAAACCAGATAACTCCTTCATATTTCTTGTTTCACTTTGGAAGTCTATAGAAGGCTTTCTCTCTTCCTACAACTTTGCCTCTCTCATATCTTTGCCATACTCTAGAAACCATCATGGTTATGGGACAACCAGCACTAAGTATCAGACCTGGCACCTTTGTTTCAAAGTAAGCACAAGAAAGTTTCAAAGAACCATTGTTTTCCCATCACCCTACCAGGATAACAGATCAGGTAATACCAGATCAGGAGGGGCTGCAAATGTACTGGAAGACAAAGTTAGAATTCAGACAGGGTCAGAAAATAGCAGGGTCCTAACTTTTCTAATGTTAAGACTATTCTTCCATTTTGCACCCCTCCACAAATTTTGTGATAGTTTGACTCTACTGACTAATGCAATTGTTCTTGATATATACTGAAGTGGAATTACAATCAGCCCTACAATTTCTGAATTTTCAGTCTCTGTTTTTCATTCTTTATCCAGTTGAAAATTCATGTTTCTTACAAAACAAATAGAATTTAAAGCTAAAGAATACAGAAGTTGAGCTACAAAAGGTATTTTTGTAATCAGGTAATATAATACAGATTCTTTTGTAACTTTTTTAGAGGCACCATTCTTCACACACCTTTGAGAGGAAAGGAAATACAGCTATTCTCGGTATTTGACCTTGAACAGTAGATTCAAGCCTATTAGCTGTTAAGTTACGTTGCTCCATGCTGCTTCTTCCATTCCTCAGCAATACATGTAGGAATATCAAATACACTCTGCCATTAGACAAATGCCATGGAAAAAGTTGGACTATTTTTTTAGCAGCAAATCTGACTCACCACTGAAAGAACTCCCCACCTTTCCATTTGGATGCTCTAGAGTGACTATTTGGAACAATTTACTAACCATATTATCCTGTTATTTTAGGTTTTACTTTCATTATTAACTCTGTTTTAACAAGGGAAAAGTGCTTATGTGAGAAAACCAGTGTAGTTTTATAGAAGAGTATTTTTATTTCTCACTTTGCCTACCTATTTTTTTTCTCTGGTGTGGATGAACAACAGTACCAACCATCAATATATTCATGGTTGCCATAAAGTGGCCAAAATAATGATTAGCTAAGTTCTTAATTGTTTCCATTAGTTTGTTCAGCACTGTCTTAACCAGGAGAGCAAAGAAATATTTGATGGGAACTGCTGAAAAGAAAATTGTACTATTCCCTGTGTAACTATTTGATCAAAAGATTGTTATGGACATCTCTGAAATTACTGCTGGATGAGTACTGGGAATGGGTTTTGTATGTTGTATGCTGTCCAGATCTTTACCAGTGTTGACATAGTTTGTAAATTCTTGCTAATGCTACGGTTACTTTGATAGTGTGCATCAAGGCATAACATAATCCTTTAGGCTAAACCAAGTATATAAAAATCATTAACAAACAATATATTGTTCTGTGCCAAACCACTGATCATACGTTTGGTGATGCAAATATATTTTCTTTGCTCATTCTTGCTCTTCCTTTAGTTGAGCCAATATTTGAAGCAGACTTCCTTTGTACAGATGACTGGGATAAATAAAGCCAATCCATCGATGTGCAGCACTCAGTCTGCTGGATGGACGAGGAATACATGCTTCCTTTCTGTGGTGTTTTGGGGCTTTTTTTATTTCCCATTTGGATTTCCTTGCATTCTGGGTTTTGTACCGATGTACAATGTTTAATAGTGTGGTGGGCTTGTCACAGCCAGCAGCCAAACTCTCACCCAGCCACTTTTCCCTCCCCTTAGTGGGACAGGGGAGAAAATAGTAAGAACAGGAGCAAGAAAGCTGGTGGGTCGAGATGAAGACAGGAGGATCCCTCACTGCTTATCACCGTGGGCCAGACAGACTCATCTTGGGGAAATTCCCAATTAAATGTCAATTAATTGAAAATTAGAATTAATATTTAATTACTGATTCTGATAGTGGGAAACAAAGACAATGAAAAGACCCATTTATACACTTGGGGAAAAGGCCTTTCCTTCCCCTTTCCCAGTCTGAACTCCTGCTCCGGGCACCTCTCCTCCCTGCTGGTCATGGCAGGGTTACACTCAGTCCCAGGGCAGGCAGGGGCCGCAGCCAGACCATGGCCGCTCCTCCCTCTGCTCCTTCCTCCTCACTGGGGTCCTGGAGCCCCTCCTCTCCTCCTCCCCCTCTCCCCTCGGGGCTGGCAGGGCTGTTTCTCACACTTTTCCCCTCAGCCCTGGCTGCCGGGCAGCGTTTTGCCCTTTCTGACACCGGCTTTCCCCGCGGCGGCGCCGCCATGGTGGCTGCGGGGCTCAGCCCTGCCCTGCGCTGGGTCGGTCGGAGCCGGCTGGAACCGGCTGTGTCCGGCTCGGGGCAGCCCCGGCCGCTCCCCACAGGGGCCGCCCTGCAGCCCCCCCCCAACAGCCCAGCCCGGGCACCTCCACAACATACACACAGCAATAATAAATCTGAAGAAATTGAATTTTTCGTATCCGCAAAATACCATCCTAGTCAGCAGTGGTGACAGATTCAACAGGTGAGAGCTGATGAAAGGCAGCTTTTAAAGAAAAGCACCCTTGGCTTCCAACCATGATGCTCACCCATAAGATGGCTGACTGGGGCCTTTGTCATGAGGAAGAGCAATGCTAACATAGCGCGCATCCTCCACGTGCGCGGACATCAAGGTATCCTCTCACTCCAGCTCTGGAGGTCAGAGACCTCCTGTTTTCTGAGCAATTACAAGAGAGACAAAGGAGAAGCACACTCCAAGAAGGCTAAGAGTCCTCAATACCGAAGGTCAGGATCCCATAATCAAGCGCAGGGCGCAGGCAGCCACCGGAGGCATCGCCCAGAGGCACCTGCTGCCAGGGAGGGGAAGAAGACCTGGAGGCTGAGGTACGTAGCAGTGTTTTGCTGCCTTTTCTCTACAGCTTTCAGATACTTTCAGATACTAGATTTTAGGATTAATTTTAACAAAATGGGGGGGTGGGGGTGGAATCACAGGTTTAAAGAAGGGAAGAGCAGGTTAAAGAATATTTTAATGAATTAAACATATTAAAGTTAGCAGAATCTGATGAAATTTACTCAAGCACTTTGGAAACTAGCCAAAACCATTTCTGAATCACCTTTAGAGATTTCCTAGTGGACTGGGGAAACATAACCATGTCACACAAATTGAAATATGGGAAACATGGGGACCTGGGGAATTATTGAGCATGCATCCTTGTTAGGATAGTTGGGGGAAAAAATGTGGTTAGCGCTCAAACTGAGAGGATCTGCCAGAGGATGGCCACTGTTCAATTTTGCATCAAGTCTTGGATGACAAAAGGGAAAGAATCCATAAAATCGGCAGGGGAGGAACTGCAATTTTAGAGAAAGTGATGAGAACTCAAAAGTTACCTCAAATCAAGGTGAAATTCACTCAGAGGGACTGAGATAGAGATACCAAATACATACATACAAATGGAAAATAAGCACATAGCAGAAGAGCACAAAGATTTGGAGATCACAGCTTAAATGTGAGCTGGCCACATGATTCATTCCCCAAACACCTCATCCTAAAATATCCCTGTCAGTAGATCCTGTGTCAAGTAAGAAGGTGATAAGCAGCTGTTTGTTACGACTAAGTATGAAGCACTGTTCTCAGTATGGCACATGAGATCCAATGTGGGCAAACTACAGAAGATACCACAGCACAGCAAGAATGGTGAATTATTTCATCATCACAATCCATGTGGAAGGGGTAGAATATTACACTATGTATTCCTAGAAAAAGAACATGGGCAGAGGCTGTGCAAGTAACAGTGTGCAGTTGTGACCATAGAGTGTGACTGTAATTTTCCATTATCCAAAATTTTGGTGAAAACAATGATACTTCTTTCCGTTGGGGAAGAAATAGTGATATTGCCTCCAATTGACAAGACTGTTTAAACAGAATCAAAAAAACCCCAAACTATCAAAACAGTTCTGGACATAAAAGCTCTAAAAACTTCCTTGTTACATTTTTTTTTTTTTAAACCAGACTGTAAGGGACACTCAGATCTCGCTAGATCACCAAAAATAGTTCTGTTCAAACAACCCAGCATTACTCTGCTCCGGAATTAAGAGCTGACCCCCAGCCAGCCAGAGCCTCACTCCCCAGCCAGCCAACTAGATCATCCTCCCTGGCCGGCCAGCCAGAGCAGCTTGCCCCAGCCAGGCAGCCAGAGCCTGTTTCCCCAACCAGCCAGAGCTGCTCAGCCCCAGCCAGCCAACCAGTGACTCTCAAACCCAGTCAGCCAGCCAGAGCCCACTTCCTCGACTCTTACCCAGCCAGCCAACCAGATCATCTTACCTGGTCAGCCAGCCAGAGCTGTTTCGCCCAGCCGGCAAGCCAGAGGCCCTTTCCCCAGCTAGCCAGCCAGAGCTTCTTTCCCCAGAGACCCAACCAGATCATCTTACCTGGTCAGCCAGCCAGAGCAACTCAACCTTGGCCAGACCACCAGAGACCTTTTTCCCCAGCAGGCCAGCCAGCGCAGCTCACCCCAGCCAGCCACCCAGAGCCTGTTTCTCCAGCTAGCCAGTCAGAGCCACTCTGCCCCTGCTGGCCAGCCACATCATCTTACCTGGTCAGCCAGCCAGAGCAGCTCACCCCAGCCAGCCAGCCAGCCCGTCTTTCCCTGGGCAGCCAACCAGAGATGCTCAACCCTGGCTGACCAGCCAGAGCATCTCATAGAATCATTTAGGTCGGAAAAGACCTTTAAGATCATCCAGTCCAGCCACTGACCCTACTCTACCGGGTCTGCCACTAAACTATGTCTCCAAGCACCACATCTACATGACTTTTAAACACTCAACCACCTCCCTGGCCAGCCTATTCCAATGCCTGATAACTCTTTCAGTGAAAAATTTTTTCCTAATGTCTAGCCTAAACCTCCCTTGGCGCAACTTGAACCCATTTCCTTTTGTCCTATTGCTAGTTACTTGGGAGAAGAGATCAGCTCCCATCTCACTACAACCTCCTTTCAGGTAGTTGTAGAGAGCACCAGCCAGCCAGCCAGAGACTCTCAACTCCAGCCATCTAGCTAGTATCTTTCTCCAGCCATAGTATCTCTCTCTTCTTTCTGGAGCCACTCAACTCCAGCCAGCCAGCTAGAGCACCTACCGCAGCCGGCCAGCCAGATTATCTTGCCCAGCCACCCAGGCAGAGCAGCTCGCCCTGGCCAGTCACTGGAACACCTACCCTGTCGAGCCAGCCAGAGCCTCTTTCTCCAGCCAGCCAGCCAGAGCAATGCTTTGCACAGTACAGGATTATTGTGGGAAACCTTGTCACAAGCCCTACTAAAGCCTGTGTAGACAACATCATTTGCTCTTACCTTCTCCAATGATTCATCTTATTTAGCACTGAAGCCAATGAGATTGGCCAAGCATCCTTTAGCCTCAATGAATTCATATTGACTATTCTTGTTCATCTTGTTCTCACTCATTTGCCCAGAAATAGCTTCCAAGAAGATTTATTTCATCATTTTCCCAGCAACTGAAGTAAGGCTGACAAGTCTGTAGGTCCTCAAATTGTCCTCCTTCCATTTTATCTGTAGGTGTAATATGTACCATTCTTCTGGAATGCGGACTTCACCCATGTCTGGTATGAGGAGGAAGTCTGCTCTCCTGAGCCCCAGGGTCTGCACTCCGCTGTTGCCTCCCTCATGCCTCTCAGGATCTTGAGTTCCCACTATGTCATGGTCTATACAGCCATGGTTTCTATTAGGATCCCTGGCCAGTTCTTCCAGAAATTTTATCACCCCATCACAAGCCTCTAGCACTTGTGCTGCACAGTTACTTGGGTACCTTAGAGCTGCAAATAGCGAGCACTTAGCACTGTTATAACCTTTCCCTGAAGCTGCTGAGGCAGTATTTCCCAAAGCTTCTGAAATATTTCCTCTTCCGTTTTCTCATGGCGTTATTTTCATACTGCTGTTCTCATGGCCTTGCGCCTGTAAACCCCAACGGCGCTGTTATGAGAAGATTTCATGGGAAGCAACAACTGTTTGCGGGGTGAGCGGATGACACAACAACAGGGACAAAACCTCCTCTTCATTACTTTGTTTGCACATCTCAGTTTACGTTGGGAAAAACCAGCCACATTGTACAACAGACAAGTTATTTAATTACTATTTAATCATTATTTATTCATTATTTTATCATTATTTAATTCCTTATTTTATCGCTATTTAATTCATTATAAATCATTATGTGAATTATAATTTAATTCATTATAATTTAATCCATTATAAATCATTACTTTTTAAATTTAATTTTTATTCTAATCATTATCACTATTTAATTATTCTTTTCCAGTAATGTACACAATTGGAGCTTAATAGCCAGTGTACAGTACTTGCACCTGATCACCATACTCCTGTCAGCACTAGTAGTGTCATAAACAACCAAAAGGGAGATTAAATGGGTCCATGTAAAAAGGATACAGTGCTCAAAGGACACAGTACAGCCGCGTCATCCCGCCAGATCCCCTTTGGAGGGGTCTCTGGCTCCCTGAGGACTGAGCCCTGCAGCAGGTCACCATGGTGTCACGCTGTCTCAGGAGTCCTGCACAGAGGGAGGCAGAGCTTTGAGGCCCCTTCACATCCCCTGCTCTCCCAGCAGCCCCCCAAGCACCAGCTGTGCAGAGAAACTGTTAAGTGGGGTTTAACAGATAAATAAATGCTGCCAGAATGGCCAGAGAGAGTGACAGGGTGAAATAAAATAAAAATAAAACACACGCAGAGAAACTACTATCCAGAGGAACAAAATGGTCCTGGCAGGTGGCCACCAGTGCGCTGGGCCCACGGCAGCTCCCCACTGCTGGTGCTGGCCCAGAGAGCCCTGGTGGCGCTTGGCCCCGGCCAGCGGCACAGCGGGGGGCATCAGCAGGCAGCTCTGGCAGCATTTGAGAGTAACCTCCTGCCAAACCAGGCATGGCTCTGCTGTCCCCCACTGCATAGCCTTGGGTGCAGCTCCAGTCACAGGGATGGTGTTTGGGTGTGAGAGGAAGGACAGGAACAGCAGCTGTTATTCTCGTGCAGAGTTTTCTTGCTCTTCATTTTCCAACATGGTGAAAATAACTTTTGGCAATTAAAAACCGCATACACAGGTGTTCTCCCCAGCAAACCAAGAGACTATTAAATGTCTAGTTAATGGACGATGCTGTAGCTGGTAAAGATATTCCTGTTCTAAAAGAGAGGAAGCTCAGCTCACAAAAGCACAGCCATGGTTGTGTGGTGCTTCTAAATGGGCTGATCATGTCCACCTCCCAGCAGGGCTAGCTGACAAGGGTGCCATGCCACATACACAGCTGCATTCATTCCGGAGCCAATTTGGCTTGATGCTAGCTCAGGGGTCTCAATTTCTGCTGTGCAGTATGGCCATGCTGCTGTCTGTCTCTATCCAACCATCCATTCTGAAAGATGTAGCCACCGTGAAAAAAATGCACCTCATCGGCTTCTCTTGCGTTACACCTGAGTGGACCTTTCCCCACTCCCTGTTTGGCCTCCTGTGACTGCTGACTGAGGACTTTACTCTCTTACAAAATGGAGATCTGCTTAAGACACGTAACCATGCAGCCGCCTTGACTTCTGCTTAGATAAGCTAATGTCTGTCCTGGTTTGTGATAAAACAGAACCAATTTTCTGTTCAGTAATCTTACTTTTCAGTTATACCTCTTCTAACTAACTGAACTCTCTGAAATTAACAGCATATAGTTCAGATGCTGTCTGCTCCCAGAGCGATAAGACCTGATTGTTTATAACTTATGCCAGGGAATGGGATGCAGAGAGGCTCTTGCTTATACTTATTGCTGTAATAACCAAGGCCAGCCAACTTCGTTATCTGCTCCGTTGGAGGGTTGGAAGCGGAAAAGTGTAGAAGGGTCGCACCTGCAGGGAAGAGCGGACCGGACAGGTGACCCAAACCTGACCAACAGGGTATTCCATCCCATCTGCCTCATGCTCAGTATAAAAGCTGACGGATCAAAGGGTCAGCCCTCCTTCTTCCATGGCCAGAGTCAGAGGAGGACTCTGTTTGTCTGCCTTTGATCCCACTTCGTGCATTCCTGAATCCAGTTCCCAAGTTCAACTCCTGTCCATCACTGAGTCCAGTCTGAGACTTTCCCAGTGCCTGCTGGTGACGTGATCGTCATCCTGGGAGCTTGACACGGGTTGTATATACTGTATATATTTAATTTTTTATTATTATTATTTTATTAATATTTCATTAAAGTAGTTTTTTTTCTTTTCAACTCATACGTGTCCTTCTCTCTCTTCCTCCTCTCCCTTCAGGGGAGGTAGGGTAGAGCATCTGTCCTTCATCTCAGTGGCCAGTCCGGCCCAAACCACGACAATGTCACATAGTATTTTATCTTCTTTTATGTTCTTGGTGAGGAACAAGACTCTTACATCGTATAAACTGGTGCTACTCAAAGGAAGTAACTCAAGTGGTGACAGTTTACACCAGCTGGTAATCTAAACCAGTTTTCTCACTGCAGTTCAGTAACTAGACCCTGTTAACTGCAACTGCCTATAACACCTTGTTCACTGTTAAATTCATGCTTTGATCTTCTGTATTTCACATGTTTCTTGAATAATCACTTCTTCAGTTTATTCACTCAGTTTTAATTCCCATGCAGATGAAACTCCGTCTGTGGTCTCCCTGATTTCTGTATCACTCCTCTGCTCTTTGAACTACCATGTTATACACACATTACAGTATAGAGTGGCAAACAGGATCCTTGTTGCCAAATAGAGATAAATCATTCTAGTAACTAATGCCTATTTTTTTTCAAGGTGATTAACTACTTAGGGTATCTCAGTTTTCCAACACCCTACTCGAAGCTCCTTTAGGTATTCCTATTTGTACCTCCTCTTGCCAAATCAGGCTACTTTGTTTTTCTTTAACTGTCCATAAGAAATAGAAGTGTCATTTTTGCAGCATCCTCACCCTGCAATAACCAAAGTTTGCAGCTCGTCGGTTGACAACCACCAGAACTTGAAAAGCACGACCAGCAAAGCTGTACTTTTGAGCTTTTGATCTGCTTCTCAGCTGTCTGAAGCAGCCCAGTGAGCTGCTCTGCCTTGCTCGGTGTGGCCTCTCCTGTCTTACAGATTTCTGCTTCTCAGTTGCCAGCCTCCAGTCTCCAGCCTTCATCCTGATCCTGCCTCCTCCTTGCTCAGCCCCAGCCACCTGTTTCTTGCTCTGGTTCTGCTGCCATCCTCAGGCTCCTCATTCCTAGCTCCTGCCTCCTGCAGTCCCAGGCACAGCTCAGAGCAGTAAAAGTAGTGTCCTGCCCTTCAGTTACCTGGTTTCCTCAGGATCCTTTTGTCTTTGGCTCTGTACAACTGGCATTCTCTGATGTACGATCTTGGCTCACCTTCATTTTAGCATCTGAATCCTCCCTCCCCAGCCAGTTCTAACTGTTGGACTCCGCAGGTAGTGTGTCTCCCAGCCACAACCCACCTTGCAAGACTGGCCCCAAATCCCTTTCAATTTTGAACATCTAAGTCCATAGCTCTTCTTTATTTAGAACTGCTGTGTATTAACTTAGTAATTCAGAGTTTTCATTATTTTATCAACCCTATCTATGGCCTAACTCGCAAAGGCAAGCTCTGGTATGTTGGGTTATTATATTTTTCTGAATCAATTTATTGAATTTTTTTAACAGAGGACTGTGATCAAACAGGAAAGCAACACAACCTTTCTGTTGAGGATATTGCTACACATGCTTAAAAGACAAGACATATATATCTCATTGTCCAAGAGCTTTCTGTCTTTGCAGTTGTTCTAAATAATGGTCTTTCTTTCACAAAGGGCATTTGAGCTGCTTAATACCTCTGTAACTAGAGAAGCAAACCTGCAAGACCTTAACAAAAGATAAAGGTGTGATAGATAACCAGGAGAAAGTAATCTAGGATGCAGTCTGAAAGTGGGAGACTATTGCAAGATGCTGAATGTATTTATATATCTGACACATATTGAACATGTCCTTGGAAATGGCAAAGAATCACTGGTGAAGTTCAACCTATATGAATCACTACTATGGGTGTCTCATGTTGCCCACTGCGCTGCCAAGAACTTAGTCATGTCTCTAAAATCTCATCTGACACAGATATTTTATGCCATATTGCTGTTATAAGGCCTCCTGTATACCATCACAGACATGTATACACAGATACACATTCAGTTGGGTCAGATGAGGCCACAAGGTGAACGAAGTGGCTAGAAATCTATGTCACCACATCTTACCCCCATTCCTCACGTTAGGTGCTTGTGTCCTTGTCCCTTTATCAGAAGGTGGAATGGGGGTTGCAGCCTCTACATTAAATCACAGACAGGACAGGCCAAAACTGTTACAGTGTATCACTAGTGGCCACAGCACGTGGTTGCAGCCATGGAGAAAAATACATAGTCTTCAGTTACAGCATACTGTCATAGCTTTTCTCTGGGTTTGGGACCCATGGATTAGGGTGTAAGAAGAAAACTTTCCTGATGTGCTGGGAATGTGCCAGTTGTTCTGTACTCAATAGTACTGTATTGTTGTTCTGTCTTGTTGCAGGGAGAGAAGGAGGGGAAATAATAGGGACTTGATGTGCCCGCAAATTTTGCAAATCTGCATCCAGTGGGATTGACCTTCGGTGTGGAGTGTAAGGGAGGCAACGTCATGAGGCTTCTTATTAGACTTGTTTCAAATAGGACATTGTTCAATGTCCATGTCCTCCAGGGAAGCAATCCACTGGGAAATAATATATTTGCTATGGCCTCTCAGACACCGTGCAGCAGACCTATGGTGGTGCAACCCGTCCTCGCTTAGGCCACTTAGTGCTTGGCGCAATTTCCCCCCACCTGGGCCAAGTAATAACCCAACATAAAACAGGAAAGAATGTGAAGAGCAATGGACCAGAATGTTATGGCAACCCTCTAACACCTGGACCACATGGCAACCCAGGCCACATAACAACCCGACATAAATCAGGAAGGAATGCGAAGAGCAACAGACCAGAACGTTATGGCAACCCCTTAGTGCACCTGGTTCCCGCATCCCCTGTCGCTTGGAAACAGTATCGATAATTGATCACCCTCTGACAGTACCTGGATCATGGCCCAAAGAGGGGAAGCGATACCAGAACTTCAAGATCTAGCAAGTTCTGGGCTTGTGCAACTGGTGGAAAGTACCAGAATACCCCACTGTCTGAGTTGGGCCAGAGTGGAAAAGTACCTGACGAAAATCAATTATCTCCGACCCTATAAATAGTGACTCTAGTGAGACCCTTTGAGCTCTCCTGGATCGCAGTAGGCTGTGACCAGGATCTCCCCTGAGTTGGGACGCTGCTCAGATAAACACCTTGAGGGTTAAAGGGCCAGGGCGAGTCAACCTTCTTGAGTCTCAATTATACCCCGTTGAAGAATGCCAACACATTGTAAGTATTTACTCTAAACTCGAGAAGAGGGAAATTTGAACTATAGGCTAACCTCTCTTTCATCCACCTCTCTATCTATCTATGTGTTTCTGATATACACATTAGCTTTTACGAGTGTGGGTGTTCATATATTTTACTGGATCCAAATATTTTCTGTCTGTCTCTGTGTGTGTGAGGAGTTGGAAGGAGCACCCGTCAGCTCACTGGAGTTGCCTGCTGCAAAGGGACCTTTAAAGACTTGCATGGCGTGTGTGTGCAACTCCTTGAATGGAGTGTGTTTATATGTTTTGGTGTTTATACAAATATATTGATTTAGGATACCTTAGAGTAAGTTAGTGTGAATCTTGTCATTTTCGAATCTGTAATTAAGTTGCTGTTCAATTATTTTGTTCATCACCTTGTAAATCCTTAAATGTGTTAATCATTAAGTGCTGCTAAAAATTTAACCTCTTGATTTATGTCAAACTATTAATAAACTTTGAATGGCTGCTAAATCATAACCATGTCAAATATTTTCATCCACGACAAGACCTCTGTCATCCCGCCTTGAAGCCACTGCTAAGCTTCAATGTGTGTGGTCAGAAGCTGTTTTGTCACTGCTTCAGGGGATAATTGACTTGATCCTTCACTGCATCCTTTCCTCTATGCACGATGGGTATAAAATACTACTGGATGGGAGAGGGAGCAGCGAATAGCTATTTGAGTACATTCACATGCCCTGTGCCTGACAGTATCTTAAGCATGGAGAACAAGGGCCAATGAGCTAGGTCTTGTCCGCATTTACAAGCTCAGCACTCCTACAGGGGTTCAATAATCCAGCTATCGTGAAAACAGACTGAGTTGGGGATAGAAGAAAAATACACTAGATGAGGGTGTTGCAGAACTCAGAGTAATTGGTGGTTGAAAGGAAAATGTTACCAGTTTTACCAGGAGAAATGTTATTTGATCAATGCCACCGTTTTGGAGGGAGAGATGTGATAAGGGGATCAGAAACATATCTTGGAAAAATATGCCTGCCTTCCTCCTGTTTCTGATAAGCGGTGCCTATTCTGGTTTTTATATTAATATCACACCTGCTATACCGAAGGGTTATAAATTTCTTCACGTACATTGTTCCAACATTGAAATACATCCACCTCAAAAACACTTTGTCCAGGCTTCAGAATTTGACCAGGGAAAACATTTGGAGATAAAACCTAACATGCAGAACGCAGATCAGAGCTAGTTTATTCAAAGACAGATGGAAGTAATTCCTAAAAAAATAAGAGTTCAGGAAGTGTTCAGTTTGAAGACTATAGTTGCCCTGAAAAAGCAGAGAGCACACTGGATTAGACAGCAATAAAATGATTATTCTTTGATTATTCTTTGACGTTCTTTTAGCAGACAGAAGGTGGCAATTTCTTAGATATTTTTTGTGTTCGTTTGCTGAGATTTTCCGAAAGCTTTCCTGATATGCTTTTGGTAAAATTTTCATTTAAGAACATAAGGACTTACCATATTGGATCAGACTTGTGATCCATCTGGTCTGGTAGCCTGTCTACAATAGTAACTAGTACCAGACATGTCAGAAGAAGGTGCAAAAACCACACAGTTGACAGAGGTCATTTCATGTCTTCCCTAATAGTCAGAGCACAGTAAATGGATTTTTAAACCTTTACAATACTTTGTCTGCATTAACTGTTATAATTCTGGATATCTTTATTATTGCTGCAAATGGTTGGTCCTTTCAAGTCCTGCTAAATCCTCGCCAGAATGGCTTCCAGTGTTGGTATGTTTCACAGCCCAGCAATACCGGAAAAATTATTTTCTTTTTTAATTTTACATTTGTGGCCTTCTATTTTCATTAACTGATGCTTTTATCAGTCAGTGTCTCACTGTACCATTTAATGTCTTATGACACATGGACTCCTTATCTTCCTTTTGTACCCCAGGCATTGCTTCATGTTCATTTCTTGCACTCATCCTCTCTTTACCTTTCTAGAGCAGAAGAGCCCAGTCCTTTCTGTCCCTTTTGGTATGAGACTTTGGAGACCCTGTCTCCAATAATTATCATTCTCCTTTGACTTTACTCTAGCAGATTGCAGCAGAAGGTCCACTTGACAGAAAATGCAGCGCGAGGAAAAGACAGGAGCAGAGGGGTCACCTGAGAGTATGAGGCTTTTCTTTGCAGAAGGAGGTTGGGGAAGAAGAATAGGACATGAGCTCAACTCTGTCCTGCAGAAAGTGGAAGGAAGAAGTCATAGGTGAGCGGGCAGTCTCCAAGAGCAGCTGCACAGGGTATCCTAATCTCTACTACCCTGTCATCTGCCTTGGTTGGAAACACTGAGATACCAACCCAAATGATTTCAGGAATGCAGAACTCTTCCAGCAGTACTGACCCATGACTGAAAGGAAAATATGGATATCAACCTAATAATAAAAGAGCCTGAAAACCAACAGCTTGTGTCTGAGGCCGTTCAGAATGAGCAAGTTCTCAATCTTATTCTTGACTGTGCTTACCGCTGTGTGTTTCTTGAGCTACTTTCTGACCAGAAGAGATTAATTCTTGGATTCAGAGCTCTTAAACAAATCCCATCATTGAGAGCAAAAACCACCAAATCTCCAGATTTTACCAACTTCATCGTATTTCCGCCAGCTGAGACAACCTCTTAGAAGAATCACTTCCAAGCTACTGTCATTACCACTATTTAGCACTCAAGTACTGAAAGTAACTTTAAACACTGTCAGAGGGCTGTGCACAAAAGAGGTGCCATCGCGAAATCTGTTCTGAAGGCAAATTTGTATATCTCTCTCCATTTCTTCTTAAACTGAAGAATGAGACTAAATTTTTAAAGAAAGACTCAATGTTTCCCTATGGGACTGATTTTTTGGTGGGGAGATGTAGGAAATGTTTGCCACTTTTGTTTTCATAAAGAGTTTTTGCAAGCATAACCAAAGGGCTGCAGTAACATCAACTGAGCAAATCAATTACAAAGCACAGAAGAGAAAGGATTCAATTTTTATGTGTATTTACTTGTTCACAAGTAAAAGAACACAAGTAAATGAAGATCCACAAAATATTGATTCATTCATTCATCCAGTGGAAGGACTGTACAATGAGTAAAGGATACTGGAGAGCAGAAAGACTGACGAGGGTTATCTGTTGAATCCCTTCTTTTGACAATACAATTCTAAATGGTTATTATTTTTATTTATTGGTTTTAATGTATACTAGCTAATTCCAATACACCATAAGGAAAGATACAGAAGATCTACTTCAATTAGTGCATATGAACAGTACAGCTGATATGTCTACATTCAGGTTTTAGCACTAAACTGTTAAAAATTCCAGCTTAAATCTACCTTAGTTATTGGGAGGCTACCAAGATGTAGAGTTTAACAGGATCCAGGAAGGTTATTAACACCGATATACATAAAATCCATCACAAGGGCTTATAGTATGACTAGACATTTGGGTTACAAAGGTCAAACCTAAGGATTTTGAAACTTCTTGAAAAAGACATGTTTGCTTCTGGAACAAAATTAAAAGTTGAATAAAAATTTTGTTTGCTTTTATTCTGTGGCAAAAATGTTTTTATTTAATAACACTGAAAACCTTGTCTTTAGTGATTCCTTATTTTCCTCCTATTTATTTCTATACTACAGATTTTAGATGCAAGTTGAAATATTTTTTTAAAAATAGTGTGTTTATAGTTGATCATTTACTGATGTAAAATTATAAATGAAGCTCAGTTTTACAATTGTTTTAATAACTGTTAAGACTTGTTTTGCCATTGCTCACTGATTGGTCTAATTGGTTATCTGCAATTTAGTTAGCACTTTAACGTACAGCTCCTTAAAACAAAAGCATTGAGAAACAATACTGAAATAATGCAAAATGTAATGTGCTGGAGGACTATCACCAATACTAGATGTTTGTGTCTGTAGGTGTTAGAAAGTAAGAAAAGAAGAGTGGGAGCCTGCGTGCGTGTGAGAGAGAATGATGCCTAAAACACTGCACACACACAATACATGGTTACATGTGACATAGGACACTTCATCTGAAAAATCACCTACAAGATTGCAAAGACAGGTTAGGAAATATCAGAATCAAAGCTACTACTGCAACCTTAATTTGGCACTTCAGTACTAGGAAAGTTGCATGGTAGTCATTTATGCAGTCACTGGGGGTTTGTTTGCTTTAGTACTTGGCTTTGTTGAGGTCACAGGCTACCTGGGACTGGCCAAATTCACCGCTATTTGAGATTTTGCTGCTTCTTGTTAAGTATATAATAAGAGACCTTCATTACGGACTCTTTTCAAACTCTCTCCTAAAACACAAAGAAGTATTAATTTATGTCTGTTTTTTTCAAGGCACTAGTCCTTCCATCTGTTAATGTTCACAGTAATTTTGAATCTATTTTTACACTACCTCTCCAAGTTGACAGGCAGAGGAGGCTTATGTCCATTTTGCAGGTGGTGAACTGAGTCACTGAGAGATGAAAGTTTCCATCAATTTTGGATGCCCCTAAGACTTTATTTTATGGAGTATTTAACATTATGTAACACATGTACCTAGCGTTCAGCTTTCACTGACTTTATTTGTACTGCTACGTGCTCTTTGTTTCTGCAGGTTAGATTTCAAGGCGTGATACAGACAGACAAGAAACAGGAAAAACACAACTAGTGTGAAAAACTGAAAATACTAGGCAAAAATTAATTTACTTGTTTAAAATAGTTTTCTACTCTCACTTTCATTTTCCCCGTATGAAAACATTTGCACTCAAATGCCCGGGAACAAACTCATGCAACAGGATGTGCTGGACAACTTGAGTAACATGGAGAGTTTCCTGCCCTCGCCATAACATACCTTCATTAGTATCAGCATTCACGACAGGTTGCCGCAGTCAGGGGATGTTGCTGCAGTGTCAGGATTTTGTTAGGTGGAAGGTACTGAATACAAAAGGTTAATTTTACTAATTAGTAGATGATAGATTAGGACCATGAATAGCTGCAAAGAACATCAATATGAACACTGAAGAATGTCCCCAGGGCCATTTAATCTAATTCAGGAGTCAGAGTAATAGCTGAAGTAAAGGAAAGCCTGGCACCAAAATGAAGCAAAAGTCAATGAACTAGAGACAGTGGAACTAAGGTCTGATGGGTTGTTTTGGTCCAGAGATTTACAGTGATTGAACCATAGGCAGCAACAGATAATGGACTAGGGGATTTTAAAATATTAAACCAAAATGTACCACAGGACAAATCTATGAGGAAATGCCACTAGATTTTGATGAAAAGCTCTTGCATAATTAGGTTATGTAGTATGTTGTATGGATTGTCTCTGGAGCACCATCCTGTCTGCCTTCAATCTGTATTTTGTTCTATACTGATGGAGTCTAGTTGGATTTTGTTTTCATCAATCCAACTGGTATTGTACCTTAATTTTGCCTTTCCTGCCATTGATCTCATTGCCTTTGCATCACACAGAACATCTTTTTTCAAGTTGAAGCCCAATGGCTTAACAGTGAACGTGCCACTGCAGAGACTTTTCTGACTGGTAGAACCCCAGATTCATCAGTGCAGACGAAGGATCAAGAATACCCTCAACCGAGTTACTATTTTTGGAGGGGGGTGTCTCTCCTGAAATTAATTAATGTTAATTTAAATACTTTAAAATACCAATTCAAATAATTTGCTGTACGGAGAGAGAAATTAAACTTTCAATTTTACCAAATTATTTCATTGGATTTTTTGTAAATGACATTTTTGTTCAGGAAAATGTTACTTTTCTATTTCAAGAAATTAATATGTTTCAATATTGACTATTTTGTATATATTCAAGGAGTAAGACTATGATTTTTAATAAGCATTTTTTTTCTGTCGCCTTATGCCTGTCTTCTAGTTTAATGTCCTTTCTTTCCCACTATTAATTCTCCCTTTTTCCTATTTTCTCTCTACTTGGGGTTTTTTGGGCACACAAATTACATATGAATTCTGATAAATTTGGGGGCAATATTTTGTGTTCGTTAAGCATGCTGGATTAGAATTTACTCCCATAGAAACTAATGACAAAAATCTCTAACATTGGTGAGGGCAATGTGTGAGCTGGGAAAAAAACCCAACAACAACAACAAAAAAAGAGTTCTAAAGAAATTGTCTATATTTATATGCACTGAAACAGTTTTCCAAATGCTTGTAAAGCCTTGTCTATCTGCCAGTCAGTAATTCCTCATCTTTCCATATCTTCCATAACTGCTATTTTCTGCTGTTCCATAATGAATCCATCTGGAGAAGAGATGTTTCATTGAACCTATGGCTATGGAAAGACATAAACGTTCTGATACAGGTTTTGATGTTACTACAACAAAGATAGATGACCAATAAGGGACTTCTGTATTGCCATTTTTAACTGGAAGTACCTACAGAGTGATACTAAAAATTGTTCACAACTTGAAGAAATAAAACTTTTGAGGAATAACTGTTCCAATTGTTTTCACTTCCAATGAAAAAAAAATTCTCTTTTTTGGGGGATGTTTTTTAAACTAATGAAATCAACCTAATGCCAACTTCTTAGATAACCCAAGTATAGGTATACATATATATACATAGACATATGTAATTTATATAGAGAGAAATTCAGAGAGAAGAATAATTACAGAGTTAAAGGCCTGAGAGTACAACTGACAGTGCTTGGCAATACAAACCTGTCTAGCGATTATATATTATATTTATGTGGCGAGCTATTACCTACAGTATCTGAGGATAAGTTTGCATGCAAGACCAATGCAGAACTGAGTACTGAACTGTACACAGGTAAATCGCCGTGTTTCCAGGCAAAGTGAGATGGCTGATTTTTAATGGAATGAGAAGTACAACATCATTACAATAAATAAAATCTGTTAACAATGTTAAATTTCATCCTTGCTCTTTTTTGTTCGTATGCCGTTTTTTTAAAGAATGGATGAAAGACTCTCACTATTACATGATTTATTGGAAGGAATTAATCAAATCCTACTATTAAAGCATGATGCACACAGGCATGGTACATAAAACCTTGCCTTGGTGAGGGCCATTTTGAATTTCGAAAGTAATTTCCACAAAGCAGGGACACCCTCCTCTAAAGTCACATCAAGATTCTGATTCATTGTGTTGGTTTTCACAACCACGGTGCTCCTTCTCTGCACCAGGTTTCGCACTCCTTTTTCCCTTCCGAAAAAAAAAGAAACCCGCCTTTTTCACTGGCATTTCAATGAGCACTAGTACCAAGCCTGAGAGAAAAGCAGCAGCGAAGGCTGGTGCGTGTGCTGCTCCCTGTTGTGAAGAGACTCCCAGATCCTCCTGCAACAGCACAACACAGAGGGAGACGCACTTACCGGGTTTGGGTTTGTTTTCTTTTCCGTTACCTCCAACAACCTGTGCCTCCACTACGAAGACAGGATCAGAACCGCTGGTTCGTGACACTGTGTCAGAAACGGCACCTCCTTTCTCCTCCTGAAGCCAGCATGTAGTAAACACTAATGTGACAGGATGCTACAAGCGAACTGGTTCTGCAAGGTGCCTTCTAAGATGGGACTTCTACCTTCACTACAGTTTCACGTGGGTTTGGAGAAACCCCTTCTCCATTTCCGAAGGGCTGTGCCATTTACTGGCTGTTTTACTGTCAAACAACAAAAATCATACAAAAATCAATAAATGATGGGCTTTTAATCCAAAAAGCCTAGCATCCCCTGTTCTGCTGGACACCAGGGCAATCGTGCCTTCAGTAAGCCCGGAGATCTGGGGAGCTACGAGCGCTGGAGCCGCTCTCCCAGAACTGGAATCGGCCTCCCCCTGTTCGCATAAAGGCTTGGCTATTAACTTAGTCATGTGGAGCTGGCCTTTATCAGCAGGATTTACTTTTCCCTCGCGTGTTAGTCAGTTCTAAGTAAAGGATCAGTCTTTAAAAGATGTCGACAAGTTTGTAGACACCTTGCCCCCGTGGGACGGGCTAAGCCTCGGCGGCGAGGGGACGCGCCGGCCGTCCCGCCGCTCACGCCGCGGCCCCGCGGGACCGCACCTCGCCGCCGCTCCCCGCCGCGCTCTTTCATGAACCAGCAGGTACTTCTCCGNCCGGCACGCCGCCGGACAGCCCCCCCGCCCCGCCCTGCCCGTCCTGCCTGCCCGCTGTCTGCCTGCCTGCTCGCTGCCCGCCCCCTTCGGGGCGCTGCCCGTCCTGCCTCCGCGCTGCCCGCCCCGCCGCCGCCGCGAGTTGGGGAGCTGCCCTGGGCCCCGCCCCGCCCTGGCCCCTCCCCTCCGAGTCCCGCCTCCGCGGGGGCTTTCCGTGCCGGGAAGGGGCGAGGGGGTGCGGGAGGAGATGGTGCCGGTGCCGGCGGGAATGCTGCGGGATTAACGGGGCGGCTGCGGGAAGAGAGGGCGGGCCGCCGCCGCAGCTCTCCCGGCTGCCGGGCTC
>VYXH01012430.1:144579-168827 GCA_013397275.1 Burhinus bistriatus | reverse complement strand
TGAGGCGGGGAAGCCCCTTTCTTGCCCTTCTGGCGTTGGGTGCGCACAGGCAGATATTGTCGAGGCGTTGCGTGTGTGTAATGGCACTCGAGAGAGTTGCTCTAACTGGTATGCCGCTGCGAGGCTTGCTGCCTTTATTTCAGAGCTAGAAAGGCGTTTGCATGCCGACAAGTTTTCCCTTTTTGTGGCGGCCACTAACTGCAGTAATAGAGCCTGGACCTGCAGAGTGGCTTCTGGTTTTCCCGGAGAGACATACCTCAGCCCCGGCGGTTCCCGGGGCTGAGCGGGTGTGTGGTACGGGAGAGCCTGGCTGCGAGGTTGCAGCTGCAGCGCCTGTGAGAAAGGAGCAGGTTGCCTGCCTGCCTGGGGCCCAGCAGCCATCGTGGCCGTGGGCAGTTTCTCAGGCGTCGTATCTCCATAAAGCTGCCTCAGTTTAAATTAAAAGCGGCTCTAGCTTCAGTGGGTAGTTTCAGCTTGGGAGCTGCGGTGTTCAGACTGGCTTGTTGAGTCAGGCAAGCACACGCTCCTCACGTAGGCACGATCACACAAAATTACGTGTACGCAGTTGACCGTGGTAATCACAGCCAAATGATTTGCGATACGCCTTTGGTGTCGCTCTACCCCTCCAGCTTTTGGCTTGACTATCTGAGCAAATTAGCGTTAAGTGACAGGGCTGTATGCTTATGTGTGTGTACGTATAAACATGTGTGTCTCTTCCACCCACTGTCCAATCCTGATCAATTTGGGTAATAGGTCAGAGATGCTGAAGTTAAGCATTTTAGGCGTGTTTTGTGGAGATAGTTAGTCCACTACAGGAGGCTGCACTAGTCTACAGCTCAGGAGAAGCCTGCAGCTGCCATCTCTATAGTCTCTTATTCCACAGCAGAGAAACCACACTTGCAATGTTAATCTGTAGAAAATCAGGCTGCATTGGTCCTGCTGCTCTCATAAACATTGTTTGTTTTTCCTGCTTTGCATCTCTTGGAAATCTCAAAGACTTGAGAGCAGAAGAATCTCGTCAGAAGCAAGGGCACCGCATCTCTTCTGGTTACCTCCCGATCACAAGCCAGCATCTGACTAGACACAACCTGGACTAAGCAGGGCAGGAGAGAGGTTAGCTCAGAAACAAAGGAGAAAGTAAACAAGGAAAATACGTTACATCTTGTCCATTGTCAGAGGCCGCTACGTCTGAACTTGGAAAAGTGATAGAGCACAGAGGGTTGGTCATTGGAAAAGGCCGGGACCCCCTGCACTTAGGTGGATCATATATTAAAAATGCTTCGTTCTCTCTCTGGCTGTAAAGTGAATCTAGCTTAGCTCTGAATATACATTTCTATGCGTAGGCATTGTGCTCATTGTAGCAATCTCTCTTCCCCTGTCCTAAGTGACAACACCTTGAAAGACATAGAAAATTATAGATTTAAGATTAAAGAAATTAAAGATTAAAGAATTTAAGATTAAGATTAAAGAAGATGTAAAGAATATATTAAAATATGAAAAACAATAGACGCTCTCAAAACACCAAATTGTTTTTCATGACTTAGGGCGTTCAGGCAAAGAGGGAGCACTGTACAAGCAGCTGGGCACAAGGATAATTTTTTCAAGAGTTCTTAACTGACTTGAAATTTCTTTTTCAAACACAACCTTGAGCCCAGATTTAAGTGGAAGTCAGCAACACTTATCCTGCTATATCCTTTGAAAATTCAGGCCCTGGGCAATGTGGGTTCTAGACCTTTTCAGAGAAAGGAATCGGCTCTGCTCTGCTGCAGGGCAGAGGGAAGATCCCTTCTCAGGTCCCAGGGAGAAGGCAGATCCCATTCTCTGGGTCGGGGAATGATCTGTTATGTGTGGGTTCACTCTGCTGGTAAGGGACACGCCAAGTTCTCTGAGGTGCTTTGGGCATTGTGGTCTAATTCATAGTGGACTCATTCCTACTGACGTTTTGTTTTGATTTTTACTCTGTGATTAGTAGAGTTTGCAAGGTATAACTTCCCGGTAGCCTTGTAATTTGACTTTGCTGTAGTAGAATATCCATACTTAGAGAGCAGCAGCTGCCAGCAGCAATGACAGCTACAGAGCCTACCTTATACTGGCTTTGATTTGATGCCACCGTTATCATTGCTGTCTGCTGCTGCAGAATGGCTTTTGCGTTCTAGTCAGATTTCATAGAGACAAGGCTTGTGCAGCCACATTGTCATCGCTGCCTTTTTAAACCCTTTGAGCCGTAACATAGAAATGTCACAGATAGAGTTGCATCTTAAAGATCTGGTGTCCCCCAGGTTTCTTGAAAACGGGTGAGCAGATAGTGCTTTTGTTGCTCAGTGAAGTTCAGCTGTTACTCTTTCTGGTATACCTGTCAGACAGTTGACCAAGTAGCATGCCTAGACTTTGAATCAGCCACAGTATATGATGTATCTCGCACAGCTATCGTGTAAAACAGTTGGAATAGGAATATAACAGGAGAGCTACCGAAGGCATGAGAGCTGAGTGTAGCAGGAGGCCTTAGGGAACACAGGAGGGAGCTAAGTGTCTTAGTGGACTTAGGAGAGCACAGGAGAAAATGGAGTAAAGATATGGTTTGGGGGGGGGGAGAAGAGAACCTGGGAATATTGCAGCATTGGCTGTATGGGACAAGATGAGGAAATCAATATGCCACCATAGAAGATCTGGAAAACACAGGACAAAAAGATGGAAGAGGGCAGGCTTTTTGTGTCCTGCTGCTCACAGAGCTACTGTCTCATGCAGATCCCCCATAACAGAGTGTCAGTGGGGCACTTACGAATACACTGGAGAGACCTGATCAAGCGCCAAAGAACAAACTATTACCTCCTGTAAAGAAAATCAGCAGAGTATATCTCAGACGAGTGGGAGCATCCTTGGATGCTAGGCATAGACAGTGCTCACTTGTATAAATGAAGTCTTAACAGATATTTGGATGCTATGGATTTTATGCAAATGCTCTACTTCCTTCTTCATGTTATTTTTGCTTAGACTGGCAGCGTTACTGCGACAGTCACTGCAGAAAGAATTGCTGTTCTGCTTAGGGAATGGCAGAGTGCAAGGGCAGAGTACAAGGGTATCGGTGTCCTACAGATACCTTCTGGCAGGAACCCGTTTTTGGCTTGCACCTCAGCAGGTGGCTCACTGTCTGTGTGCTCTGACCGCTAAACGCAGGCATTTGAAATGGAGCAAAGGGGGTAACGTGGCTCCTGACAGGGTCTCCTGAAGAAGCACTTCTTACCTGGGTTTTTGCAAGTGCTGGAGCATAAATACCAGAATGGTACCTGATGGAGAAACAGAGCTAACTAGTCCATGCTGCATCTGAGACCTGAACTAATACAGTGACATGACACTGCCCTGTGTCCTGTAGACAAACCTCCCTATATGGGAGTAAACCAGAGCTGTCTCACACATCGCCATATTCCACTGTGTGGACTTGTTCTAAGAGCTATACAGGATTTATCCTTTAGCCTAATAAATAGTATGGCAGAATGACCACTGCCTCTGTGGTGAGTTGACCCGGGCTGGACACCAGGTGCCCACCAAAGCCGCTCTGTCACTCCCCTCCTCAGCTGGACAGGGGGGAGAACATACAACAAAGGGCTCGTGGGTCGAGATAAGGACAGGGAGATCACTCAGCAATTACTGTCACAGGCAAAACAGACTTAACTTGGGGAAAATTGATTTAATTTATTACCAATCCAATGAGAGTAGGGTAATGAGAAATAAAAACTAAATCTTAAAACACCTTCCTCCCACCCCTCTCTTCTTCCCGGGCTCAACTTCACTCCCAATTTTCTATAGTTCCCTCCAATGGCACAGGGGGACGGGGAACGGGGTTGCAGTCGGTTTATCACGCATTGTCTCTGCTGCTCCTTCCTCCTCAGGGGGACTCCTCACACTCTTCCCTTGCTCTAGCGTGAGGTCCCTCCCACAGGAGACAGTTCTCCATGAACTTCTTCAGCCTGAGTCCTTCCACAGGGTGCAGTCCTTCAGGAACAGACTACTCCAGTGTGTGTCCCCCACGGGGTCACAAGTCCTGCCAGCAAACCTGCTCCAGCATGGGCTCTCCGTGGGGTCACAGCCTCCTATGGGCATCCACCTGCTCCAGCGTGGGGTCCTCCATGGGCTGCAGGTGGATATCTGCTCCACCGTTAACCTCCATGGGCTGCAAGGGCACAGCATGTCTCACCACGGTCATCACCACGGGCTGCAGGGGAATCTCTGCTCCAGTGCCTGGAGCACCTCCTCCTCCTCCTTCTTCACTGATCTTGGTATCCGCAGAGTTGTTTCTCTCACGTATTCTCCCTCCTCTCTCCTGGTTGCTCCCACGCAGTTTTTTTTCCCCTTCTTAAATACATTATCACAGAGGTGCTACCACCGTCGCTGATGGGCTCGACCTTGGCCAGCGGTGGGTCCATCTTGGAGCCAGCTGGCACTGGCTCTGTCAGACATAGGGGAAGCTTCTAGCAGCTTCTCACAGAAGCCACCCCTATAGCCCTCCCACTACCAAAACCTTGCCACGCAAACCCAATACATGTAGGGAATGCCCAAAAATCATTTGAAAACAGACTTTTAATTGGGATGCACTGATACAGCCTTGATACTCCAACTATATAGCTTCAGGTCAAAGCCAGCTCAAGGTCTTAACAGCAGTACAGGCAAAGAGGCCTGGGCTGGGGTGCTCCTGGAGGGGAGAGGGAGGTTGTGTGGGGGTGGCAGAGATGGGTGCTCCAGAGTTGTGGTTCCTGCTGCTGGCAGAGGGAGGGTAGATGCAGGGGATGGCACTGCTGCTGCAGAGAGGGCCCTTTACCTCTGCTGCCACCACACACCCCTTCTTCCCCTGCAGTAGCAAGAGCAACCAGGCTTAGATAATGCAGTTGTTGGGCCATACTTTATGTGCCATCCCCATCTATCTGTTCCTTAGCAGCTCTCTACTTTGCTCCTGCCAAGAGCCAGCTCTGTTTCTCATAGATAGGATGATGGTTTTTATGAAGATTGTATTTAGCAAGGTTCCTGCCTTTAGGAAGGAAAGATGACAGAAAAAGAGAAGAAAAGCTGAGAGAAGGCAGGTAAAATCAGCAAGAGACGCTACCTGTCAGTATGTAGTGCCTGTATCTCTGTTCAGCCTCAGTTGTCCAGCCTGCCACGTGTAGACAATTTCCACTACTCTAGCTGTTCCTTTACTCCTGGGGGGGGCGGTATGAAGGCCACAGGGTTCACAATACGCTTTGCCCTCCTTTAGCCATGGCATAGTAGGATCAGATAGGGGAAAATCCAGAAGTGTGCTCAAACACTGTGGTTCTCCATTTAAGACTCTCTCTTTGAAATCCATGGATGTTGCAGGGTTTCTTCTCTCTGCAAGATTAGCCCTGTGAACTCCTTTCCTTTCCGTACAGCTATTCCCTGACATGAAATGGAAAGGCAAAGTAAGTGTCATGTTTTGAGATGGAAGGACCAATTTTGTTCAGTGTACTTTTCAGTTAAGTCTCTTCCAGCTGCTGTACTCTCTGAAATTAACAGTATGTTTTTCAGACAGTGTCTGCTTCTTGGCAGTGATAACCTCTGATGTTTATAGTTGACGCCAAGGAACGGTATGCAGAGAGGCTCTTGCTTATACTTATTGCTATAACAACCAAGGCCAGCCAACTTTGTTATTTGCCCCGTTGGAGGGTTGGAAGCGGAAGAGCGTAGAGGGGTCACACCTGCGGGGAGGAGTGGACAGGACAGGTGACCCAAACCTGACCAACAGGGTATTCCATCCCATCTGCCTCATGCTCAGCATAAAAGCTGAGGGATCAAAGAGGTTAAGTTTTTCTTCTTCAATGGCTGGTGTCCGAGGAGGACTCTCTCTGTTCTTCTGCCTTTGATCCCGATCTGTGTGTTCCTGAATCCAGTTCCCATCAGCCACTGAGTCCAGTCCCCAGTGCTGGCTGGTGACGTGATCGTCATCCTGGGAGCTCAATATTGGGTTTGTATGTATCTGTATATATTTCATTGTTTTCTTATTGATATTATAAGATTTTCTTTTTGTTGTTAATATTTCATTAAAACTGGTTTCGTTTCTTTCAACCCATAACTGTCTCTCCCTTATTCTCTCTCACTTCCCCTTCTGGGAAGGGAGAGGAGTTAACAGAAAACATTTGTTGTTCGTTTAGTGGCCACCCCAGCCTAAACACAACGCTGAGACATTTCACGGCAAGAGAGGCAGATCACAAACTGTACCTGACAGCAGTTCTCAGGCACAGGTCAGTCTACCATGTCGATGCCCATTTTCACCCGCTGGTCATCACTGTACTGCTCAAGCAGTGTCGCTTGGCTTGTTCTGTTGATAATGCTCCAGTAAATCCCACATAGTTCATGAGTTTATTATGTGAGTAACGGAGGAGTAAGTTGGCACCTGAGGGGTTTCCCATTGCATGCTAGTCACAGTCTTGGCAGAGGCCAGGCCTTTTAGGCTTCTACTGTGTAAGCGGCAGTAGTAAAAGCACAAGTACCTACTGCTGAGCAAGTTTGTGGGGAAGGGAGAAGAGGACTTTGTTTGCACAGTGGTTTTTTATGTTCATAAAGTGCTCTGAAATCCTCACAGATAAAGGACTGCACTCCTCAACCTGAATCACCATAGCGCAGAAAGTTGTATTTCTTACGGTGTTCTGCCTAGTGAATAAGACACAAGATATGGCCATGGTTTTTTACTATTAATATCATGATTAAAGGCAAAGAAGCAGTTTTCGGATCCGGGCTTGTAATAGTTTGTGATATTCTTTTTCCCCACCCCCAAGGCTTCTTTTGTGAAAGCAAGCCAAACGTCCTGTGACAAGCCTGGGTCCGTCTAAAGACGTGCCAGAGATACTGCTCTGTTGTACACCGGGATCTCCTAGGATCTCCACTCAGACTTTGGGAGAGAGTGAGGAATCCCAGCCCTATTGAAATGGTTGATGTAACTGTCGGCAGGAGTGTGGAAATCTAGCTTGTAATTGGGAAAAGCCACCAGCGGAGGTCAGTGTCTCACAGAGACAGGCTCTCCCCTTCCCCGCCGCAAAGCCGGCGCCCGCTGCGGGCATTACCTGCTCTGGCTAAAATGGGTGCGTGGCGCTCCGACCTACCTGGTTCTCCCCATTTAATTGCACACCCGAAGGTCCTAAGCAGCTGGGCCAGCACACAGGCCTCTCCCGGCTGAGGTTCTGCCTCGGTTTACAACGTGGTGTTTTCTCCCGACGCCGTTTCCCGGCTTGAAGAAGGGTACGTAGTTGCTCTTCGCAAACGAAGAGCGATTCTGTTATCGCGGTCGCCAGACTGCACCTGTGTGTGCAGGTACGGAGCTGGAGGCCTCCCGTCCTGCGGGATGGGCCCCGCATCCTTTGGGAATGCTTGGTAGGTGCTGTCCGCAGTGAACCCGGGAGGAAGTGCTTTTCAGGGGGCAAAATATGGACCTCTGCGTAGAGTGAGTCATCTAAATGTTTTTGTTGTCTGAGAGGAGAAATAGGCTCCTCCAAGGGATGATTCATCTCACCGTGAGCACTAGAAGTGCCAGGTCACTCTGTTAACCACAAAAGATACGTAGGGTGAACTGTTACTGAGATGCAGACCTCCAAGTTTAGGTGAAAGAAATCCCACCTGTAGTTTCAGGGATGCGAACATGAGCTGTTCCGCCTTGATATTCAGCCTTGTCACAACTAAAGTGCTTCTAGACCTGACCAAGAACAAAACTTTCCAGCACCTGGTGCACCTTTAGGATCAAATGCAGATTTCAGGTGTCTCCAGAGTCAGGCAGCACATGAGCGTGGAGGGTTCAGGTTAACTATATGTCCTTCATCCTGCGTGAGTGCAATAAAAACCGACCTCTTTGCATGCTATTCTTTATGCAAAGACTGTAAGTTTTAAGACTGTACCATAAGCCAGACCAATTTCAAAAAAGACATAAGCAAGGCAATGTTGTAACACCAAAACCAAGCCGGAAATCCAAATCTTCAGTTAGGAGAGAAAATCACATGTAGTTAAAACCTAACTACTTTTTTATCCAGTTTGCTAAATGCCTGTCAATAGTTGTTCTGTTTCTCCTGCACATGTTTGTGGCTGGCTTATCAGAAGTGCCAGGGCTGGTTCCCAGGGGAGCTGGACTTTCGGTTTCACGTGGACTTTGAGCTAAAGGGAGAAAAGTGCTCACTAGGACACTGTCCCGCAAACATTGATGTGCCACCCCCAGGTTTGTCTCTGCTGAGCCTGGTTTTATCCTTTTCCCCCTTCAAATCTAGCTTAAAGCTCTTTCAATGAGCCCTGCTAACTCCTGCGCAAAAATGCTTTTCCCCCTTTGAGACAGGTGTAACCCCCATCTGTCACCAGCAGGCCTGGTGCCGTGTAAACCAACCCATGATCAAAAAAACCAAAATGCTCCCGGTGACATCAGGCTCAGAGCCAGGTATCGATCTGTTGGGTCCTCTTGTTTCTTTGCTCGTCATTCCCTGCAACTGGAAGGACAGAGGTGTATATATATGTATATATATAAGGTATATATATGAGGTGTATATATATGAAAGAGGTGTGTGTATATATATATAAGGTATATATAACTGCCAGGGCTCTGAGCACATTCCCTGCCACCCCCAGGGGGATCTGGCTGCCCAGCTGAGGGTCAGCTTTGCCAGCTCAGTTGCATTAGTTGCACACAAACTCTCACAAGGATTTGCAGAGCCCAGAGGAGAAGGAGGCAGATGACAGCAGATGTAGGAAATGTGGCCAGTAAGAGAAAAGCTGAAAGAACTGGGTTGTTTAGTCTGGAGAGGAGACGTGTGAGGAGGGACACTGCTGCAAAGGGGGAAATGAGCCTTTCCTTCTTTGTGGACTCAGTAATAGGCTTGAACCAGAAGTGAAACTTGGGTACTAGAAAAAAGTTTCTTGTAGCAAGCAAGGAGATGTGTTGGGACGCGCTGCAGGGCTGTAAAAAGTCCAGTGCTCAAGCTTGAAAAAACAGGTCAGGCAAATGTCTGATGGGAACGGTTGTGGCATACTTGATCCTGCCTTGGCCAGCAGGATGGCAACAGACCCTCTCGAAGTCCTTCCCAACCTGTTTCTGTCATCCATTGATAAGTCATAAATCCTATCAGTTTCATTCCTCAGACTCTATTGACAGAAAAAATAGTTTTCATCAATGAAGTTTTGTCTTTTTTTGCCCTTTTTTTTTTTTTTTTTGCTTAGGTGAGGAGTCTTCTAAAGTTTAAACTTTTTCAAGTATTTAGGCAGTTTATCTCCTACCCAAGTTAGTGGGAATTCATCATCTATCTGGAGATTAGCGGGAATTCATTATTACATGCAGCCAAGGTGTGTGTTTCCACACTTATTTTTAAAGGTTGTCTTTACCATAGCGTGCACTGAGAACAAAACCACAATCTTCCTTTCTGTCCTCACCACTGTCGTGGTTTGGGTCAGATTGGCTTAATCAGGTGGAACGACAGATGCTCCCTCTCTCCTCCTCCGCTTCAAAGGGAGGCGGGAGAGAGAGAGAAAAAAGAGAGACTTAAGAGTTTAGAAGGAANGAACAGTTTCTGCACAACATGCTGTGAATTTCAGCAGTTAGAAGAGGCCTAGCTGAAAAGTAAAGTTACTGAACAAAATTGGTCTTGTCTTACCTCAAACCCGGACAACCACATACAAACACATAGACCCCCAAAGGACATAAAGAGATTGGGAAATAATATTAGGAAATAAAGTCTGTGTCATTCCTTTTTCTTCTGTGAAGGATGCCAACTTCTCTAATTTTCCTTGGCTACCTGTTGAGCAGGCTTGCATGATGGGAAGGTCATAGAGCACAGAGCTAGAACGTGCAACTGAAACGACATCCAGCCCAGCTGCAGCGTGTGAGGATTGGGGTCATGGTTGCTCATTTTCTGATCACTTTTCTTGTCCTGTTCTGTACAGAAGTTGGTTAGGCAGGGATTAGGTAGAATAATCCTTCTTATCCATATGCTTTTAAAATCTTGGCTGTCACAGGCACAAGATCGTGGCATTGCCATAATGAAAAGACAGACTCTTCCCGCTCTCTTTCTCTATCCCTGCACTTAGTTGCAGATCAGAAATAAGGCAGCTCCCTCTAGGTGGCCAAGATTTAATGCCTCCTTTCCATTGCAAAATTCTTATACTTATTTTACTACTGTAGAAACAGGAGATTCACAAAGAGTGTTCTCTGTGTCCTATTTGCAGACCAGGGACAATCATTAAAAACAGGAAAAAAAACATTAATGTTGGGGGAAAAAAAATGTGACTGGGTGTTTAGTTGAAAGCTAGCAGGCAAACTGACATTCATCCCGGCACAGATACAGTAAGCTGCCATGCACAGGGATGGGAAACAGATTAGGAGGACCCTTGGTGGGAATGACAGGATGAATCACCTCCCTTGTGGGAAAAAGCCCAGAGTCGTCTTTGGCTGTCTTGAAACTGGTGATATGAGAATTCCTTCATCCCTCCCTCTCTAATCAAAAGAATGTTTAATAAGTCATTTTTGTATTAATTGGATTAATTGTCCTGGCCTCCTTGCAAGGTACTGTGAGCACCATCACTGAAAAATCCTAGATAAGAAATAGCTATTCCTCATTTTTTTATTAGGAAAAACATGGCTGCTCACTCAGTATCTTACTCAGTATTTTGCAAGGCAAAAAGACGAACAGGCAGAAAGGTTTCTGATTTGTGGCTGGGCTTTTGATTAGAGATTACTAAGCAACTCTAGCCTGATTTTAGCCCTACATTCCTCCTTGGAAAGCAACGGCTGTTAACGCTCAGGTCAAAACTGGGCTTATGTATACATTCAGCTGACATCAAAGGCATGCATGGGCGCAAAGAAAATCATGCTTTGACTTCCTAACTTACAAGACTTTAAACAATTACATTGCCCATCTTTTGTTTGTGCTCATATTTGTGGCCTCTGATCACGTGTACAGGAACAGGAAGTTGCTGGCAGAAGGTAGGCAATTCCGTGATTTTCAGGGAGAGGTTAACCCAAATACGTAGTTTATTGAGCGTCGTTTGGTTGGTGCAGCTATCACCCTGCCCAATATTGGCATGCATTTTGTTTCTGATTCAGAAAAACAACAACTATATTTCCCTCCATTTGTTGTTCCTCATTACTTGCTTCCTCCCACCCCATGCCCTGCAGCCTCCGCTCTTCTGTTACGGATGCCAGCCTCGCCTGTGCGTTCCTCAGGTTTATCTGTACGTGGGCTTGGGCTTCCTGGTGACAGGGCCTCCTAGGATACGTCCTCATAGAAATAGTAAAGCAAGAATTACTGAGGTGAATTATACTGAAATAAAATGAGACTTACTTAGGTGTTCTCCCTAAACACTTTTTTCACAAGCAATATTCCCTGTCACCTGAATGATGCTGCTCTCAGCCATGGTTGCCAACCTGCCCTGCGGCCTAGGCAAAAAACCGCAATAAGCATTTTAAGATACCTCTCTAGGATTTGGAAGAGCACGAAACAAGTTCAGTGCAGACAGTCTTCTAGAGTCGTTCAGAAGGGAACATTTTCCCACAGTTCATTGGGATCACAGGGTAATTCATCTTAATGGAGCGAAAGAGCCACGGGATATAGCCCCAGAAATCCCAGCAAGTGCTGACACGGTAACTCATGTAGCGCTTTGTGGAGTGGCTGCCCTTACCAATTACCTAAATTAACTCAGCAAAGACTGCTCACACATGGAGAAAATCCTCCCTGACCTGATTTGTAAGGCCATTTAAATCATTCCTTAGGACCCACCTTTGCTAATACGCCTCTATAAAATGAATTGCTGAAACTAGGAGAAGGTGGTATACTTTACCTGTTTGTGCTATCTTACAAACGATGTGTTCATTATGACAGAAGTGGCTGGTAGTGACTTCTCTTTCATGTGCCAAGTGTGGGCTGTTAGTGACTTATATAAAATACTTTCAACTCAAAAAAATTTATAGCCATTTTGTAGAATTCTGTTGCCATCCGTATAACAGTCCTTTGCAATTTAACAAAGAGAAAGCCCATAGGCTAGAAAAATGCCCCCTTCACTCTAATAAACTTGGATTAAATGCATACAATTTAATAAACTCAATTTCATAAAGTTTCATTCTAGTTTCGCTTCTATGGCTTACATGCCAGAGAAACACACTGGCAGTCTCCCAAATAATAAATGAATACAGAATATTCCAAGGTTGGGCTCATGCCACCACCAGAGCAGGAACAGCCAAATCTACACTAGAGATATCTGCAGACTGCTGGAGGAGAAATGCAGTGCCAGGGCAAACCCCTCTAAATAAACTCCCATACTCACAGGTGCCATTGCAGAGCAGCCCAGCTCTCTGGGTCCAGAGGTGGGAGAGAGGAAGAGAGCATTCAGCTGTCTGGGCAAAGAAATAGCAGGACTTTTCCACAATTTTGTTCTTTTCTTACACGGAAAATGAAGTTTATTTTTTTCTGATATCATTCTCAGAATAGCTGGGTTTGTCAAAATCTTTTTGTTAATTTGCTTGTAATTCAACCTGACGTATACATCCAACATGGAAAAATTGGGATTGGAAAAATTGGAGCTTGGATAACTTACATTTGGTAAAGTTAGAAACAACCAAACCCAGGAATTTAGAGGGTAATTGTGAATAACCTTCACTAAAGTTACCGTGACTGCTTCTACCCGTAATAGCATTCTTCTCCGGGATTTTTTCAGTAAGTCTGGTTTTCATTTCCAAATTTTAGACACTGAAATAATAAGTGAGGGACCACTTTTAGAATGAATGTAGCTACACTTCCAGGTGGCACTACACAAGGTAGTCTTTAGTCTTCCCTCTGAAAATAGCTATACTGGTGTAAACTTTTTTTATACTAGTTGTGAAGTCAGATTGGAAATATGTGCTGGTTTAATTATGCTATAACTAAACGTGCTAAATAGATATTGTACTAAATATACTGTAACTAGGAAGATTGCACTATTTTAATTATATTGACATACTTAAAGATTTGCATTTTTCTCACACAAAAAAAGGATGAGCTTCATACCCACATTCCATGATGTCGGCTGAATAACTCTGGTCTCATTGCTGCAAATGCAAGGTACTGTCTTGCGTTAAAAGCTACGCCAAGTCATATCACTTCAGATTCACCACGGACTAAAAGCATTCATGTGGGTTGTTATCATGGCTCACTTGGTCCACAATAACTTGTTAAGCCGTGATAATTCAGTTATGACTTTGAGCTTAAAGGGCAGTGTTTCAGACTACTATAATAATGGTGCTGTAGCTGTGATAGTATGCGGATATGTTTTGTGTTAACACAAAACCGAACAAAATAGCACCCTCATCTAGACTAGGCCTGCAAGACCATGTTAAACAGTGAGGACTAAATAACGGTCAAATAAGTGAGGACTATAAAGAAAATCAGTACTGGTTAGGATACAGCTAACCATCAGCCTGGAATGCAGCTGTGTTCCTTGATGCCCATGTGAATCTCCCACTTGAATCCAGAGAAAGATGATTTTTGGTTGAGGGAAGTGCCCTCATTCAGGAATGCACTTCAGCACGTACTTGAATTTCACTAAAAGCACCAGCATTCAAGTTCGACCTTAAAACTAAACACATGCCTACATGTTTTCCTGCATAGGGACATTGATTTAGAGACTGAAAACCATGCAAGTTAACCTCTTTTGAAAGCTATCAAGGTAGTGTTGAAAAAGATAATAAAATTAAAACTTCAAAAACTAAGGAAGTGTTTGGGTGATTATGTTTCAAGCTGAAAGTGACAGCACTAAGACATATTTAATGACAATGAAATTATATTAATTAAACCGAAGGTATTTTTTTAAAGTGATGATACAGTTTGTTTACTGTTTGTAGTGTTTATTGTGCATTAACAGAACTGGATAAATCTGATAAGCTGTTTAATTTTTGGATTGGAGGAGCTGATGGAAGTGGAGTTCTGCCAGTGTTCCGAGAAGCTTACTTTCCCTATTGAACCTCACATTTAAATTATCCTGACTACTCTAGATTGCGTAAGTAAATAGACATGGGAAATGCAGCATCAGCTCCAAAAGTCTGCTTAGTCTTCTTGTTAGAGCTATAGAGTACTAGGATGCGTTCACATGTAGGGTGAACACTTATAGTCAATTACACTCAATTTATTAGATTAGGTATGCAGAGGAATGGCATAATAGCAGAGTCATATGGCAGTGGAGGTTTACCATCTGTTATCTGCCTTTAGCAACGGACCAGTTCTCACTGTGGACAGCATAAAGGAGTAGTGAAAAAATAAATGGGACATATGCTTCTGAATTCCCAGCTGGGAATTTCATTCAAAATTCTCAATTTACAATTGTGCCATTTTGTAAGCAAACAATTATTTTCCAATATTTTACAGCTGAAAAGATTTGCTAGCAGGCTCTTACTAATTGCATTTAATAATCTTCTGTAAGAAGCCTGTGCAGAACGTGCCAAAAGCTATTCAGCCCACAGTTTAAGGGTATACATCCAGGTAATGTAATTGACAGCAGCAGAACTGTGCAGAGTTCATTTGGGCTTTGCAACTATTCATCTGTAAACACTGAGATTTTTGTATTAAAAAAAATTATCTGTGCATAAATACTAGCCCCCTGAAACAGAGATGAGGAGAACATTAAGTGGCAGAAGATTCTCAAGCAGCAGAAGTTAGGCATCTAAATCTGAAACTGGGGTACTAAAACCTTCTATTCAGAAATCTCATTCAACTATCAGTTGGCTGCTGCTAACCTGGGTTAGATGTGGCTCCTCAGGAACTGAAATACTACTTCTCTGCAACCACAGCACCTCATTCTTCGAAAAAGGTACAAGTTAGCCTGATGTCTAACCCACCACAAACCCTCATCTGCTTTTAGGAACCAGTGGAGAAATATCTCCACATACTTCCCCAATGACCGTTACGCTCTGATTCCACATTATGCAACCAGTACCATAGGACTTTCCACAAAATTCAGTAAGAGCAACAACTTTCTTGTAAAACTTGTTTTGCACTTCTTTAAGACGCGTCTTAGCCTGAGGGCTATTAGCTATTTTGGGGTATGGCTTCTCTTCATTCTTTTGCTGAGCTGTTGCAAAGGAGCCAGAGCTACCTAAAACACAAGGGGAGGGGAAAGGACCACTATGACGTAGCTGTTCAGGTACGCTTCTGGCAGGCTGAGATGTGTGTCTTCATCAGCACTGGGCCCAAAACCTGTGGTGCTTTCTCCTCAACACTGCTCACTGAATTCCAGGCTGCAAAGTTTCCCCCGGTGTCTTGAACACCTCCTCCTCCTGCCTAGAGGCACAGGTTGGGCAGGAGGGAGGGCTGACTCACCAGCACTCAGAGCCAACTGCTTACAGGGGATGGGGCTGGAAATTGATTTATGAAGGGGAAGGTATATAGACCACCAACACCATGGACTGTATCTTCTGTAAATTGCTTTCCAAGAGAGAAGAAAAAGTTCTAAGTCCTTAACGAATGGGAGCAATAAAGCAAGTTATTTTCTTTCTTTCATGAATCATATAGACTCATAGAATCATAGAATAGTTTAGGCTGGAAGGGATCTTAAAAATCACCTAGTTCCAACCCCCTTGCCACAGGCAGGGACACCTCCCACTAGACCTGGTTGCTCAAAGCCCCATCCAGCCTGGCCTTGAACACTTCCAGGGATGGGGCCTCCACAGCTTCCCTGGGCAACCTGTTNCAGCCTGTATTTGTTCTTGGGATTCCCCTGACCCCCTTCCTCTTGGCCTTGTTGAACTTCATGAGGTTGGCATGGGCCCACCTCTCAAGCCTGTCCAGATCCCTCTGGATGGCATCTCTTCCCTCCAGTGTGTCAACTGCGCCACACAGCTTGGTGTCGTCATCAGACTTGCTGAGGGTACACTCAATTCCACTGTCCATGTCACCAACAAATACGTTAAATAGTACCGGTCCCAGTACTGGCACCTGAGGAATGCCACTCATCACTGGTTTCCACTTGGACATTGAGCCATTGACTACAACCCTCTGAGTGAGGCCAGCCAGCCAGTTTCTTATCCACTGAGTGGTCCATCCATCAAATCCCTGTCTCTCCGATTTAGAGACCAGGATGTCACGCGGGACAGTGTCAAACACACGTAGGTGACGTCAGTTGTTCTCCCCTTATCCACCAATGCTGTAACCACATCATAGAAGGTCACCAAATTTGTCGGGCATAACTTGCCCTTGGTGAAGCCATGTTGGCTGTGACTCATCACCTCCTTATTTTCCATGTGCCTTAGCAGAGTTTCCAGGAGGATCTGCTCCATGATCTTGCCAGGCACAGAGGTGACACTGACTGGCCTGTAGTTCCCCAGGTCTTCCTTTTTTCCCTTTTTGAAAATTGGGGTTGCATTTCCCCTTTTCCAGTCAGTGGGAACTTCACCAGACTGCCACGATGTTTCAAATATGATGGATAGTGGCTTAGCAACTTCATCAGCCAGTTCTTGCAGGACCTGCAGATGGATGTCATCAGGTCCCATGGACTTGTGTACCTTCAGGTTCCTCAGATGGTCTCATACTTGATCTTCATCTACAGTGGGCGGTTTGTCATGCTCATAGCCCCTGCCTTTGCCTTCTGCAACTTGGGCAGTGTGGTTAGAGCCCTTGCCGGTGACGACTGAGGCAAAAAGTCATTGATTACCTCAGCCTTCTCCATATCCTGGGTGACCAGGTGTCCAGTTTCCTTCTGGAGAGGGCCCACATCTTGTTTAGTCTTAGGTTACATTTCCCCTTTTCCAGTCAGTGGGAACTTCACCAGACTGCTACAACTTCTCAAATATAATGGAAAGCGGCTTAGCAACCTCATCCACCAGTTCCCTCAAGACCCGTGGATGGATTTCATCGGGTCCCAAACATGTATGCGTATACATGTTGAAAATACAAATTCTTTTTGTGGTGGTTTTTTTTTCAAACCTGTGTAAATGAAATTTGCCTTCTCAAATCTCAGGCCTTCCTGCCTCTGTGCTGCAACCAGCAAAGTTTGATTTATTTACAGAAACAATCTGTTCTGAGTAATTTTGTGCGAGCTTGTGAGGCCTGTGACATACCAAAATAAATATAGCATTGGTACTGCACTGACTTAGGCTGCATCTGCTTTGGGAGACTGACTTCCTAGGGTCAGTAGATATCCTTTATTCCTGCCTGTGTATCATTTTGTTAGGAATGGGTATGCAGTGGGGGAAAGGTGTTTGCAAAACAGGCCTTGACTTTTTCAGCAGCAAACAAATAGATTTCTGAGAATTTCAGGAGAGGAATTTTGGATTGGGACTGCATTTGCCGTCTCATTTTCTACTGTCAGTATTCCAAGAACTTATAAACTAGATTCTCAAACTCAATCTACCTACTGATAGCTCACGTTTTCCAGTTCCTGTTTCTGACCTCCATTAAAAACCCATTAAAAACATTTTGAAGTAAACAGACTCTAAAATTTTAATATTAACAGCTGAAATAACACCATCTTTACCCTTTAAAACTCCATGCTTTTAAAAAAGAAAAATAAGAAACGCTACTTTAATCAACAAGAGATGGGTTCATCCAGAAAATATGGATTTGAGTTAAAGTATTTTGCAAATCTGTTTGATAAACTGAATTATACTAAAAGATTTTGCATTTCCCATGTTTTTAACTTGATAATCTCAAGCCCATCTGTAAACAAAGATAAATTAATTCTTCAAAACGAATCACAAGAGAATGAAATTCCTAATAATATGCCCATCTGCAGGTGTGCATGCATAAAATATAAAATTATATTATTTCACATGCATTTGTGTTTTTTTCCTATTTTTTTTTTTTTGGTTTTGATCAAATTATTCTAGTGTAGTTTCAGCATGAAGATTTATTTGCTGTTGTATCAATGCCATGGGAAGTTCTCAAATTGCCAAAAACATCATTTCCTCCATTTGACATGACCAACATCTACGTTGTAACCGTTCGGTGAATTTAATATCTTTTTACCATAAAAAAAGGCATAGGTTCAGGGACTTACTGACTAAAGTTTCGCATTTTTTGTTGTTTTTCTACAGAAACAAGCCTTCTGTCATCATACTTCCAATTCCTGTCTATCTCTACCTGTGGGTCCTCCCCATTCCTCAGTTGCTCGGGACATGCTGGCCAGTTTAACTTCACAGATACACATAGAGGTCTCAAAAATAATGTATGTGCTGTAAGTGTCATTACAACATATAGAGGCTCCAGTAATTACCTTTTGAAGCTGCTGTGTGAGCTCATACCTTACAATACATTTGAGTTTACCTGGGAAAGCTGAGAGGCAGCGGGGAGACAAAGATCAGGACCCTCCAGCAGCAGGAGGAGCACCCAAGTTGCTCACGCATATGACAAATACGCAGGAAATCAAGTTCCCCTTGTTCTGGTGCTTGTTGAGTGGCCCGTAGATGTACATGCTGCTCTTTTTGATCCCAGTAACACTGTCTAGAAACCAGTGCCTATCAAATGGGATTAAATACCGGACTATCTGGTCTGCCTTTGTTTGGCTGCTGTTTGGTGGCTCTGGTCAGTGATCACGTTTCTGGGGCATAACTCAGTTATGGCACTGCCTTTCTACGCGATTCTGTCCTGAACTTCTCCTGGTGATACTTTGCTCTCACACAAAGCTGAGTTGAAAAATGTTCACTAGTGGACATAGTGTAAATTCACTGGAGTGACCTAGCTGATAATACCGGGGGTTTATGTCCTTGAACTTGCTCTGATTGTGGACCGAGAACAACAGAAGGTATTATACTGTGTGTGTTTATAGGCTGTTAAATCAATACGCTGCTGGAGGGGAATCTTCCACATCATTTATAAATAATGGTGAGAGATGTGCTCTCAGCAGCAGTGGTGTACATGCAAAGTGCCTCCATTGACTTCTGCAGTGTTATACATTTTGCTGCATGATTAATTTAACTCGCTGCCCCTTGTGAACCATCCACACCGAGAATTACTGCTTTAACCAGAGACTTAGCTGTTGCAAAGAACTGCCATGCCAAATCAGCCCTTCTAAAGAATCGATGGACTAAAATACATCTAAATGTTAATTGGAAAACAAAAGAAAAGATGAAAATCAGGAGGACGTGATACTAACATCAGATAGCTTCTGAACCACAGGCATCTACAGCCAACTGTCTAGGAACGTATGCTCTCTGCTGATACAAAATGTTAATTTGCGCTCCTGCTGTTGCACAACACATCAGGTTTCAAATCTGTCACAGGTCTCCTTCCCTAGCTTTGTGTTCAGCACTGAAAATATCAAGTGCTGTACTCCACACGCATCTAACTTTCTGACCCCAAACTTTATTATTCTAGCAAATTATGGCCTACAGCTGAACTCTCCTGGAAAGTCATCATGTAGCTGATGCAAGAAATGAAACATGTCGAAAGCATGGGTGTGGGCACATGCACTGCAATATTACTTCAGTAGTGAACAAAAGGAGGAAGTATGGGTGATCACAAACAGCCAAAAAATCCTCGTCAGAATAATGAGCAAATTAATAATAAAAAATTATCAGACTTGTCAAATCCAAAAAACTCTGAAACAATAACAATATATTCATTAATTACTCAGATGTTTTGGTGAATGGAGTAAGAGTATATTTCAACCGATGAATGACAGAGGTATTTAGCTGAAAGTTATCACAGTAGTTAAGTCTTATGGAGCAGTTTTCCTAAGTAAGTGTGTCCGTTTTTTCCCCCAATCCCATCAGTACCAGCTGCTATTGCCCAGATTTGCTCATCTCCTGATTCTACTTGAAAATACTCCACCATCACCTGAATTACTAAATTGTTTTGTCTAATAAAGATTTCTAGTTAATTGGAAACTGATTATCAAAACTGTTAAAAAACGTTGAGAGTTCCAGCCAAGTGTCTTACTAAATCTTTCTGTGTCAACGAGTATATTGGATAAACTAAACTGAAAGTTGGACGACTTCAAGTTGTACTGTCAACTGAGAGAGAGGCATGCCTTTCCTTTGCACCTGAAGTTCAGTTTTAAGTTATTCCCACTTTTCTGACATGGTGCAGAAGCTACACTGGGCATATCTAACTGCCAGTCAATAAATTCTTACATTTTCCTAATACCAGCCAAATTGTTAGACTTCTGATGAGTCGGAAATACCCAGATCCTGGAACTCCTACACGTGAGCTTCTGAGCAAAGATTATTCTAATTGGTGCGTAGCCAACTGGCCGTTTCAGCAATCTCTGCCCAAACACTAGCACTCATTTCCTCATAGCAAGCCCTTTTGTAAATGAAGTTGTTTTGACAGAATAGAGACCGAGATTCCTTGTTGATCTAGTGACCGAATAAACCACAACAAATGCCGAGCTGTGAAACACCACCAGCAGCAACCTCTCCTCTGGCATTTTCTTCCAACATTAAAAGACTGTTTTGCAGGACGAAGAAAACACGCCTGTGAGCTTATGTGCCATCTCATCACCTAGTCCTTTTGTAGCGCTGCTTCAATGTGCAGAACCTGTAGACTCTAAGGTCTCCAGGTGTTGAACAGCCACGCGTGTCTGCTCAGGCGGAATCAAAACGTGGTAAGGCCACTCAGCCCAGGCAATGAATGGAGATTTCAGGAGTCTCCGGCTGCAGCAGGAGGTGCCTACCTCCCAAACTTCTGTGTGCAAAATGTGCGGAGCCCAGCCCAGGTGCCCACAGGTTGGAGACCTCACGTCGGAGGCCAGGCAGTGTGGGCACTTGCGGAGAGGCAGCTTCTCTTCTGTGAACGCCGGCATTCGGTGTGGTCCGCAGCACCTGTAGGCCAGAGAGGACGTACACGGGAGTCCCGAGGAGCAGCCAGCCTGCAGGACTGACAGCAGGAAGGCAGTGCCACCTCTCATTCTGCAACCTTTTACCTGTGTTCCCGCTGCAGTCCCCAAGACCCTGTGCCTTAAACAGGCACTGCGCTTGCCTCCCATCAGTGGCAGGGCATAACATTTTCTTCTCCTCCCAACATCTGTTCCCATTCTTACCCATTAGATAGTAGACGCCCCACATTTTCCTCTAATCTGAACACTGGTTTTCCAGTATTTACAAATATACCCCATGAAAAGGTTAAGTATTCCTTGCTTAATAAAATGTATTTATGCAAAACTACTTGATCACTCAAGAGCACTTTCTCTCTTAATAGGCAACCCCCAGGATGTTGACACTATCCAATAAAAGTCCACATTCCTCTTGATCTCTTTGATGTTTTCTAATTTCTTCGTCGCAATTAGTGTCTTTGGCTGGCAGGGCTGGCATCAGTAGCTCAGCAGAATTGCGCTCAGCTGTGTTTCATCCCTGGTTCTGACTCATAAAGGTTGTCTGGGAAAGTTTGTAAACATGAGAAATCGCCATTAAATGTAAGGATCATATTATCAGTCTTACAAATCAAGGAAGTTCTTGCTGAGTTGGGATGAATAACAAAGGGCATAGAGGTATATTTAGAAAGTAAATGCGTCTGTGTGATGAGTTACGTACATTTCACATGCAGCAGAACTGAGAAGTTTGTGAAAGAACCAGTTCTCATGGGACTCCACCCAGACAAAGGCAGCAAATAAGCAGCAACGTATGATGAACCAGTTAAACGAAATGAAGGTATACACACCCAGCCCTGGGTTACTTTCAGCATTTATATGGTAATATATAACCTAAATTGTTAAATGGGTTTATAGCACTGTGGATATGAATCCAGCTAACAAGAGGATTTCATATTTTATTTGAGACAGGAGTATTTTCTAATGCAGCAGTTTACCAGACACTGGGAGACATGGGTGCATGTATGCAATATATTTAAGCTTTATAGAGAAACGCCCCATACAGTAGGAATGAAGTGTGAATTATTTTTTTTTATTTTAATTCCTTATGACACCTCCTCCTCTGTCTCTTTCCTCTTTTGTTTTCTTCCTGTATATTTTGATTGCTGATCTCTCTTTACTTTTCCATGTTTTGCTTCTTTCTGCTCTTTCTGATGTTCTGGGCAGTGCTACTAGAAATAAAGGGGAAAAAAAAAAAAGGAAAAAGAAAGGAAAAGAAAAGGAAAGGAAAAGAAAAGGAAAGGAAAAGAAAAGAAAAGAAAAAGAAAAGGAAAGGAAAAGAAAGGAAAGGAAAAGAAAGGAAAGGAAAAGAAAGGAAAGGAAAAGAAAGGAAAGGAAAAGAAAAGAAAGGAAAAGAAAGGAAAGGAAAAGAAAGGAAAGGAAAAGAAAAGAAAGGAAAAGAAAAGAAAGGAAAAAAGAAAGAAAAAAAAAAGAAAGGAAAAAAAAGAAAGGAAAAAAAGAAAGGAAAAAAAAGAAAGGAAAAAAGAAAGGAAAAAAAGAAAGGAAAAAAGAAAGGAAAAAAGAAAGGAAAAAAAAGAAAGGAAAAAAAGAAAGGAAAAAAAGAAAGGAAAAAAGAAAGGAAAAAAAGAAAGGAAAAAAGAAAGGAAAAAAGAAAGGAAAAAAGACAGGAAAAAAGGAAAAAAGACAGGAAAAAGACAGGAAAAAAGGAAAAAAGACAGGAAAAAGGAAGTAAAAAAGAAAAGGAAAAAAGAAAGGGAGAAAAGAAAGGGAGAAAAGAAAGGGAGAAAAGAAAGGGAGAAAAGAAAGGGAGAAAAAAAGGAAAAAAGGGAAAAAAGGAAAAAAGACAGGGAAAAACAGGGGAAAAAGAAAAAAGGAAAAAAAAAAAGAAAAAAGGAAAAAGGAAAAAAGGAAAAAAAGGAAAAAGGGAAAAAGGAGAAAAAGGAAAAAAGGAGAAAAAGGAAAAAAAAGAAAAAGAAAGGGGAAGAGGAAAGAAGAAAGGCAAAACCCAACGAAACCCTGGCCCTGCTCCTGTTACCTGGTGCTCATGATGCTGTAAAGAGCAAATGCCTCGAGTTCGAGTTACTGCGCCCAGCCCCGCTGGCGCCGGAGGGCTGGGTGGAAGGGGGGATAGGGGCAGCCCCTCTTCCGGCGCCTGCTGCAGCCGCGGGGCGAGCGAGGGTGGCGGCGTGGTGAAGCACACAAGGCTGCCGCCAGCGGCAGCGGGGGGCCACAACCGCGTCAGCGCAGGCAAACCTCGAGTGACGAGCGAGGGGTATCCCAGCCAACGCGCCGGACGTCACAGCGCGCGGCAGGTGCGCGCTCGCCTGGTCCCCTTGGCGGCCGACGCCGGCGGCATTTGTTAACCCTCAGGTCACGGCGCCGACCTCCTCTTTAAGCGTCTGAGGGAGGAAGAAGAGAGCTGCGCCTACGGTCCTCGGATGCTGCGTTACCGCTCAGGTCGTTATTCCCGGCCGTTTCACCGGGACACGCGGTGGGGTAGCGGCCCGGTGCCTTTTTAGCAGCTTGTTTTTAGTCCACGTACATGTATAAAAGCACACACAGCACAGGCACTCCTTTTCGGTACAATAAGCCAGCTGGCCAATTCACTGCTGAGGGAGGAATAGCACTGTTTTCCCTGATCGGAAATAAAAATTCCCAGAGAGCCTCCTATGTCATTATCGGCACCAAAGGAAAAACAGCAGCATTGTTATCCGATGGATCGCACCTTCGCAATGGCTGAACTGCCAGCCCGGGGCTGCGCCGGGGTGTGCAGGGGCAGGGAGGGGAGGAGGGACGGGGCAAGGGTTTGCCCCAAGTTCCTTGGTTTCAGGCTGTGCCATCTGTTTTCCTAGAAGATGATGGTGTTTTGGCAGGCTCTTGCAGCTTTTGTCTGGTCAGCTTGATCTCTGTATACAAAGCCCTGCGCAGCTACTCCATGTTGAGCTCTCAACGAGCTGGTTTTGTTTATGTGCAGAGAAGTCTGAGAAAAATCTGAGAAATGGCTTAGTAAGTTCACATAGCCAACGTGCTGTTCCAGTAGTATCTCTTGAATATTTTATTTTCATTCTGTTCTTCTTCTCTACCAAGCTGTTTGTTAGTAGCCTTTTCGGTCTCGTGGTTTTTATTGTGGGGNGATATATAAAAAAAGAAATTCAGCTACTGGGTTTTTTTGTATGCCCAATTCCACTTTTCCATCCACTGTATTAATTGTCATTCTTTTTTGTTGTTGTTGTTGCTGCCCTACACTCATTTTTTTCTACCTTTGATTTACTTCAGGTTTGATTCTACTTCTTGACTTCTGGTTTTAACTGAAGAAAGCACTTCTTTAGATCTCTGAAATTCACAAAAAACATTATTTTTTGTGTCTTAAAGAAAAGTTACTTTGGGAGACAGCTGTAACTTTTACCTTTCACTTCTTGCTGTAGTTCATGACAGAACTAGCTCATGCTGGCAATGCTGCTTGAGTCATTTCAGAATCTTAAAAGCACTCT
>VYXH01012430.1:128116-140449 GCA_013397275.1 Burhinus bistriatus | reverse complement strand
AAAAAAAAAAGGTAAAAAAATGTAAGGCCACTAAGTGCATTTATTCCACATCCTTGCTTAAAGCCTCTCTCTCCCAGGAAACACCAGTTAGGTGTTATTACTTGTATCATAACCATCTTCTTCTGTCCACTTCATGCTTACCTGAGAGGCACTTAGTATTTTTCCTCACTAGACGTCTTTTAACTTTTTGCATACATTGACTACATTACAAGTCTATGTTATACCCTGGGTTGTTCGCTTTTGTTGTTTTTTTTACAAAAACGGTCAGTTAATTTATGGTATTGAATACATTTGTAGAGAGAAGTGTACTCTCCATAGTTCTGGTCAAGACTATAAATACTTGGTTTTAGTTCTGATTTGTATGCAATGCTAAGGAGTGCTATGTATAAAATACTTAGCTTCAGGCCAGCTAAAGCAAATGATAAACATTTGAGTAACACCAAAAAAAAAAAAAAAGACAGTTTATAGAGTGTCCTGCCCCATTCCCTCCACTAAGACACCCCCCCTTCCAGTATTCAGCCGCCAAAAGTTACCACAGGCAATAGAAGGAACAAAAAGAAGGATTGTTCTCCTGCCTTCCCTTTTCTGGTCACTGCAGTTCATCCTGAAGCCGATGAGCTGAAAGCTCTTTGATTTGATAGATTTTTCCAAACAGTAAACTGGAGAAGGTGAGGTGTGAACACACTTTCTGGTTTGCTGCTTCTGCTATTGGAGTAGTAATCTCCAACAGAGGAACAAGAAAAACATTCAGAATAGTACCATCTTAAATGACTGCAAAGAAAAAATACTAGGAGGCTACAGCCATAAGAAAAAGGGCCTATTATGAAATAAAATTACACTGAAAATCAATCATGTTTGACCTGGCATGAGGTTACAATGCCAGGTCAATTATCATCCGAGTAATATTACTTTGTGGTAAAACTAGAGTGCCATATCTTCACTGAGAATGTATCTTGAAATAGCTAGGTTCATTTTGACAGTTTTATTGTGCACCTTGAGGAGCACTAAAAAGAAACACTAGCTTCAGAGAACAGAGTAGACACATTACTTAGGACATGGATCAACATTTTGTTGTGCATATTTAGTGAAACAGAGCCATGATTCATAACTGGAGCCTTCAGACACTGCTGTAGCACAAACAGACAACAGTATCCATAGCTTTGACAGTCTTTTAATAGCAGATTTAGCTAAAATGACAATCACTTTAGCTGATGTAATAATCCCAGCCACATTGTCATCCTTGTCTTTTTGCAAAAATGATCATCCTACGATGATGCCAGGAACGCATATGTTGATCACAGAATCATAGAATCAGTTAGGATGGAAAAGACCTTTAAGATCATCGAGTCCAACCATTAACCTAACACTGCCAAGTCTACCACTAAACCATGTCTCTAAGTGCCACATCTGCCCGTATTTTAAATGCCTCCAGGGATGATATTTATATATGTATCAACCACTTCCCTGGGCAGCCTGTTCCAATGCTTGACAATCCTTTCAGTGAAGAAATTTTTCCTAATGTCCAATCTAAACCTCCCCTGGCGCAACTTGAGGCCATTTCCTCTCGTCCTATCTCTTGTCACTTGGGAGAAGAGACCAACCTCCACCTCGCTACAACCTGCTTTCGAGTAGTTGTAGAGAGCGGTAAGATCCTCATATGCAGACTCATAATCAGCAGTCAGTGATTCAGGAACCGATTCAGCAAGCAGGTGGAGATGGCCGTTGCCACCACCTGGGCTGTGTTGGCAGGTGCCTAAGCCATCCCAGGCTGCTGCCTGGGGGCTGACAGGAAGCCATAGCTTGCGTGGGGAAGCTCTGACCGTGGGAGCTGGGCCCTTCATTCCAGTGGTGCCAGGTTTTCTGCTGCAGCCTCTACTTAGGTGAAGTACCAATAGCTTTCATGGATACATGCCGTCTCAATATATAAGGTTTCACAAGACAGCTGAGCTGGTCTAGAAGTTTGCTGCTGCTGCTGCTGCTGCTGAAAGAGGCAGGCCCCAACCCTCATCTATCCCGGCTTGGTGCTTCCTTCCCTCATCCAAATTGTGGGATTTGCCTGATCCTGTCTCCCCAGCAGCTGCAAGGCAATGAACGCTGCTCAAGCACGACGGAGTAGCAGGGAGCAGTGAGAGCATGGGGGAAGGGAAGGGCCAGGACTGCTTCTTTTGATGTCCCTGCAGATCAAGCATCAGCCTTTGCCACCCTGTACTGTAAACAGATCTCTGAACTTTCAGTGCGGGGTCATAAAATGCGTTAACTTGTCCTATGAAATGGACATTGTAGCACCTATAACATTTCTTGCACTTCCAGTATTTCCTGTATGAAGGAGCAGGACAAAGCGTTTTGCCAAGTATGTTATTGACTTTAGTTTTTCGTATTGTCCCTTTCAGACAAGCAAATATTTAATTATACAGTTATTCAGATGAAACAACTGCGGAACAGACAGATAAAGCAAATTGCCCAGAGATTTCAACAAACAGCAAAGCTAAGACTCTGGCTGTCCTGCCTCCCCACTCTCCTCTCCATATCATGCTATTTGGCTTTGAACTCCTGAATACATTTTGCTCATCCTCCTGGAGCATTTCACTAATTGATGAAAGATTAAAATATAATTCAGGATGACATTCACCACTGAAATATGCCTTAACAAGAGGCATTAAGCTGAAACCAAGGAGGAAAGGGAAAAAATGCTTCCAGAAAAAAAACAAATTACAGAATTTGAAAAGTAGTTTCATTTCTTTGTAGAGGACTACTTGCAGAATGTCCCCAAGTACACTACAATTCTGCCATAAGTGCCACTTTCAATAAGCAATGGCATTATTATAGTTTGTCATTAGGTTAACAGTGCTAGACTTCCAATTAGGGGCTACTTCTCCTGGGCAAATACTTCTCACTGGCTCTCTGGGAGGCCATTTAAAACAGGTTTCACTGTAAATAGTTACGCAAGACATTACAAAGGTTGTTATCAGTAAAAATATGTATTCCTTATGCTGTCAGCTTTTTTTCCTGGGCTAATGTAATTACAAAGCACTATTGAAACCAACCCAGCCTGTTTATACAGTAGGAAGGAAAATTACATAACCCTACCTAAAAAAACCCAGAAAGAAACCCCCACAAAAAAACCCCTTCACCAAGTGACATTTTTACAGGTTTTACAACAGTGTGATGTTAAATGATCCAGCAACATAAAAACGCATCCAAGTCAACCCGGAACACAAACTAGAACTCTCCCTTACAACAGGACGCTGTTTAAATGCCCTGGGCAGGGAAGAAAAATCTCAGCAAAGGACACCTGCACCTTTGAGAGGGCTCCTCTTTGGGTCAGCGAGCAACGTCCATTGCTATCTCAAGCAGCCAGGTTATTATGCTCCCTTCCAGAAAGTTCTGTATGGAAAGTTGTTAGACCTTTATTTTTGCCTCCTTGGGAGGGTGGCTCTTCCAGAACTTCCAACCTGGACAATCAGAAACTTCACGCTGGAAAAAAAAAAAAAGTGGATTGCCTGGGCCAAAGTCCCTGCCGTACCCAGCAGGTGTGGCTGCGATGAGGGAAGCAATGAAGAGCAAAGGGTGGTTTCTGCAGCACTTGCCAATGTATCAGTCAGCTGGACCTACTCTGAGGGTATGTGATCAGTACCCACAGTAAGGGAAATGGAGGACAACACAATGGAAGTGGAAGAAACATGTATAGCGGAAGAAATAGTATGACTATTTTACTCGCAGTTTGCTATTTAGGCAGACATATCCATTCATCTGCTTGTGCAGAACCCCCTTGATACACAGCATAATTTAGAGCAAGAACATCTATAAGTGACTGACAACAGCAATGTCAGGATTCTCAAGCTCCTAGGCACTGCTAGACAAAATTTCAGGATTTTAGGGATTGCCGTAGTTACATGTATCCTGGGATACATGTCCACCTGAGAAAAAATGGAATTTAAGGAAGGGAACCTAAAGAGGCAAGGTTGGGGGTTAACCAGAAAAGGCCGGAGTTTGTGGAAATGATGATGATGATGATGATAAGGTGGTATCCATCTCAGAAAGGGCTAGGAAACTCTATTATGTAGTACTGCCAACCAAAAACTTGTAAGTAAATCCCTTCTCCCACACCCTCAAATACTGAGACTACATTAAAAAAAAAAAAAAAAACCTGCTTCAAAAAAGTAAAGTTAAGAGTATTTTTATTTGGAGGGTTTTTTTGTGATTTCTGCAGGTCCTCTTTCCAGTCTGTCAGCTGCAAACAGGTTCTGATATTTGTTCATTTTTAATAAAAGTTCTGTTTTTCATTACAGTAGAAGCTGATGCCTTAAAAGAAAAGGCTGAGCAGCACAAGGCTTCAAACAAACTGGCGATAATTGCCATTCTTCAATGATATCACGTGTAGTGACAGTATGTATTAGATGGAGGTACCATCAAAATCTTCATAACTATGGGCCCCAACATACAGACCCTCAGTGTTCTTTAACTATTCTGGTGGAAGCACAGCAGTTAACATTGAGATACGTTTGAGGAGCTTGGCTGTCAGAACTGTTGCAGTTACCCTGAAACACCTGAACTCCTGTGACAAGCAGATTTTACAGCCTTGAGCTAACCAACCAGGCTTCCCTGGGGGAGGGGAATATCAGACACCTACGCAAGAAATATTTCAGAAAAGCAGCCAGCTGAGCACAGAGTGTCTCACATGGGTAAGAGTGAAAAGGGAAGCGTGGGACAATGAGTAGAGTGTGCGGCATCTAAGCAACTGACTCTGTAACTAGCTGATGGACCTGAAGCGGCACCTACCTACCTACCTACCTACCTACCTACCTGTTCTTGCGATCTTCAGCTCCAAACACCTCCCTTACATCAGCATCAAAGATTGGTTTGCCAGTACGAGATGAAATACTTTGTTTTCCCATCCTGTACATGCACTCCCTATCTCTTATTTTTGCCTTGTTGTTTTATTCCTCCCGCTGTCTTCTGTGCTGACACTCTGTTCTTCCATACACCATTGGCTTGTACCCAGACCTTCAGGCACGTGAGCTGGCAGGCCATGTTAGGAGTGATCTGGGCATGCCTGTGGGATCTGGTCTCGCTGGCAGCATAAGCAAATGAATGTCAGATGAAGTGAGTGTTACATGCAGTTGGCTCCTGTCTTAATGCACCTTCTTGCTTCTTCCACTAGCTAATGGTTGTATCACAACACAGTTGTTAAAGCAGTCACTAGAAATACTGCACAGCAGGCTTGTGCACTCTGGTCACCTTCATACCACTTAACACGTATGCCTCAAGCTTGCTATGAAAAGGTAATTTCCCCTGATTATGGAGGATCTTGCCTCAGGAGTTCGGGGATTTCATCTCAGGAAAGTGCTTTGAGCAGCTAGCTAGTGACTGGGCAATGTCCACAGTGACAACCAAGAGAAACCGGGCTGCCTCGTATGACAGTGGCAGCTGAGTAGCAGTTCAGAAAATGTCACTGGTACCTTAAGTGGTAAATACAGACACTAAAGAGGCTAGTAAGTGCTAAAGCACCATTTATAAAAGCCTTGCACAAACAAAATAATCTGAAAGTTCATGATGCAGTCCAAGGCACCGTCAGCTACTGGTTCTGCACTACTAAAACTGAGTTATTTTTGGGATTAGGTATGAAATGCCATTGCCTCTGGCATATCTGTGATTATCTTCCTCTTCAACCGTAGTCACTGAAGGGTTGGAGAGACCCTTTCCCACTACTCTTTGCTGATGAATGCTCTTCATTTTCAGATATTGTTTCTCCTCTCTCTCCTTTGCAAGTGTGGATCCTGTTCCTAGTCTTGCCTGTTCGATTCTCACAAGACGATCCTTTCTTTCTGGGCACTAGAAACACATACTACAGACTTCTATCCACAAATGCCAGCTTCTACAGTGCAGCTTTCAGCCTGTTTATGGGTGGTTTCCGTATTTCCCTTGGCCTTTTAGCTCTGTAATGATCACTTCCAGCCTGGCCATGCAAGAATCCCCCCCAGTGCTGAGCAACGCCAGTCAGAAAACACAACCCAAACCAAGCATAACCCATGCTAACCCTGTGAGGAAGCACGTAACTGCTGTCTTTCTCTGGCTGTAATTTTAAAGATCCGTGTTAGGGGTACAACCCCTGGATGGATCCTGGGTGTCCATGCCGAGTTCCCACCACAAGGAGCCAGCGTAGGAGTGGGAATGCAGTACTTCACAAGTGTAGTTGTGCTCCAACACAACTACCTCGTGATACAGCTGATTTCACTCTAAAGGCCAAATTTCATGAGGCAGCTGAGAAGATCTAGCTATTGCTACAACCAACAAGCATGGGCCTGTTCTTCCAGTCCTTTCTCACAGCTTCACCTCCTCCTAGCTTGTCCTTGTGCTGCTTTTGTGGTACCAGCAATGGTCAGTAATCTATTTTGCAGGTAAACTAAGCTGATAAAAAGTGGAGGGGAGTAATTATTTGCTAGTCTGGTGAGCTAAATTAGCTCACTAATGTTGTCCGATGACTATCAAAGCTGGCACAAGGGCAAGTGTGGTGACTGCAAAGCTCAAAGTGGGGAGAGGGGACTGGGATTGTGCTTCTGTGAAATGCTGTTGCTGGGTCATACAGGCATCAGCAAATGTCACAGCTGAAATTCAATGCAAAGAGAGAGACAGAGAGAAAAGAGGAAAAAGGAATGTGAATGTCACCTCTTTTGGAGACAGCAAATCTTCAGATCAGCTGCTGAAGAAGCACTTCCTCATCACCTCAGGAAATCAGATCTATTTTTCCTCTTAAGGGAAGTTTTCTTCAATCAAGGCATCTCTGTGGTGAATATTAGCTCAGAAAAATAGTTTGCTAGAGGACAGATCTGTATTGTCAATTGAATTAATGTTCCAGCCAACAGATGTTGTCCTTTTACTGCCATGTGCGTATACAATGGAGTCTGAATACAAATAAACCTCCAATATATAACTAATAAAAGATGTGTAGCACTAATATTTTTATAAAGGTGAATCACACGATGCGCTCCTGAACTTTAAACAAACCAAATCTCTTTCATATTACACGGACTTTGCTTCCCTTTTACAGCGTAAATATGTCACTTTAAGTTTGGGCCAACTCTCACTGTTGTCCCAAATCTGGGTTCTTTACCCGCTGTGCAAGCCAATAACACACAGAGCAGAGGTATTTCCAGGTTTATTCCATTAATGCGCAGAAATGGGGTGCTCATCCCAAAATGGGAGCACATCTCAGTTTCAAAAATCTCCACTTTTATACATTATTACATATTCAAACAATTAATGCATATTCATTGTTATTCTCTTTAATGATTGGTCAAGATTTCTTCGCTTCCCATATAAATTAGCGCGCAGACTCTGTCTTCTTCTTCCATTGCTCTCTTTTGAGTAGGTGGTGTCATTTGGGTAGGTGGTCAATGAGTCGGTGGTCGTGATCTCCCCCTGCCGAAACTACCTTTTACCTACTTCTCCTCTAATCTTGGCAGTTCCAGGTGGTTTTCTCAGTTTGCTGACCAGGCCTACAGTTCATCGCTCTCTTGACAGGAGTACCCTACTTATCAACAAAGCTACATTGCCTAGCGGTTAGATCCTTAATTGAATCGTAGCTAAATCATGTCTAGTTACTATTTCTCTATTTTAATATTAGGTAAAACATTAAATAGGGTTGGGGCTGTATAGAGGACTCTAGCAGCAGCAGGTTTCCTTAGTTGCTTCAATTACATTTTACGTTTCATTTTTCTAGTTAATATCAATTCTACATCACTGCCATCGGTAGGGAGCTACTGTTCCTTCTTTCTGCCGCTTTTGTGTCTAAATGATTCAAACATTCAACCAACCTCCGAGAGAAAATTATTTGAGGCAAATTGTATTTCTAAACTTTAACATCACAGGGACACAAAGGTGTAAATTGCTGCCCTCTTAAAACGTCTTCGCTAAAAATTGTCGCTCCAACAGGGGAGCGCAGCACGGTGTGAATTTTACCCTGACAGCAACTATCACTTGATTGAGGTGCTAAACGTGAAAGCTGTTGTTTTAACTCTACACAAGACAGTCTGTGAAAAAAACATTAACCCGAGGTAAAGATAATTAACCCCCAGCTATTGTTGGCTAATTTTTCCCTTTATTTCTCCTTATTTTCCTCAGTAATGGATTGCATTTAGTTATCGTTACAAAGGGGTGGCAAGCAGATGAAAGCTTAACTGGAAAGAGCCGGCGGTTGTTGAAGAAGAGGGCGGAACGCCGCCGGTCACGCCAGGGGCGCAGAGCGGTGCCTCCCCCCGCCTGCTCTCCCCCGGGAAGCTGAGGGAGGGAGGGAGGGGGTGGGCGACACCTCGCCGGACCCGTCCCAGCGGGGAGCCGCACTCCCGGCCTCAGGAATGCGGCATCGCCCCGCGCTCTGCCCGCTGGGAGACAGCGCGGGAGCCTGCGCTCGCGGCTTTATTTCGGAATACTTGGCGCCCTGTAACTCTGCCTCCTAAAATCCTTTGCTTGTAGCGGCCCCGTGTTGACGAGACCTTAACGTGGGCTCTCATCTTGACTCCGGCAGCTGTTTTTAGCCCATCAGCCTGATCTGCCTTGGGCTGGTTTAACGAACGCCGGTGAGGATCAGCTTGCTCCAAACAATCTCAGCAGGGCAAAAAGCGCCTGTCCCCCGCCTCGGGGCACAGCCGCCCGCGTAAGCGCTCACCAAAGTTATGGCGGGAAAAAATGGTCGTGCGAGGTGGAGCCTTCCCCTTCCCGCAGCTCTGGATGTGGTGCCACAGCAGCTGAAAGCGACCTCGGCCCTTTCCCTGCCTGCCATCACCACCCCCACCCCCCCTTTTTTTTTCTTTTCTGGGTTGGTTGGGGTTTTTTATGCTTGTTTGGATTTTTTTGTTTGTTTGGATTTATTTGTTTTGTTATGCCAGCTGGCACTCGGGCAAATAAGCTGGAAAACAGTTGAGGGAGCTCAGCTGGCTGAAAACAGAAGGTAGTCAGCTTTGGCCAGCCTGGCTTCCCAAACTGACTTACCAGCTAGTGTCCTGAGCTCCCGTGCCAGCACAAGAGCACAGGTGGGAATACCGGGGTTGGGGAGGGGAGCAGGACTGCGGCACCTCCAGTTTACGTGACCCATCTCCAGGTGGATTCACACCTAACAGCAGCAGCCTGCAACTGCTGAACAGAAATGGTCTGGTCCTCTTACCCCATGTTCCCTCTCCTGGCCAAGTACCCCCGTGTCCTCCCTCGTGCTGGCTCTGTCCTGAATTACAGGGTAAACCAACCAACAGAGAATGGTGACGGGGAAGAAAATCTGTCCCAGAAAAAAATGCATCAGCTCCCTCCTACAAGTAGAAATCCAGACCCAAAGCGCCCAGGGTACTATTTGCACTATTTGCTCCTTCTCTTTACTTTTCTTCCCCATTTCTTTCTCTTACCCTTCTCGAGACCTATTGTTGTCCCCGTTTACAGCCCTATGGGGAATTTTCCCTCAAAAACTGCGGTGGCTGACCACCGCAGCTCCTCCAGTGCCGGATGGAATCCAAAACAGAAAATAAACCCATTTGCCTTGTACAGCGCGGTCACATCCTGTGTGATCTGTGAAACGCAAGCATGGATGATTTCCATTTCATTGCTTCTGTAGGTCAAGCCTACGGGTAGCCTCCGGTGATACTCTTCCACCCTTCCTCTCAAAAAACCAAACAAATAGGAATTTCACTTTGTGGAAGGTCAGGTGGATAAGGAAGCGTTTCCAAACCAAGAAACGCAAATTGCTCACAACGTGAAGTTGAAATTGGTGGATAATTTCCCTTGAAAAACTAGAGGGAAGTTGCAGAAATATGCAAACCATTTTATTCAAGTTCTGAAAAGTTTAGTTTTGGATATACTGAACAGTCCCACCACACCATTTTGTAAACATTTTAAAATTACTTCTGAATTTGTGCTTTTTGTGTAAAAACCTATTAAAAAAAAAAAGACTGTATTGATACTGTTTTATTTCAAGGTATCTATAAATTTAGGCTCATACTTAAGTTTTTCTTAATTTAACAAATGAAATTATTTTTTTATATTTAACATAAATCTTAAGATCCCCGAGCATGAGACAGCATTCTCCATAAAAGAGGTACTAAACAATTACCCATTTGCAAAATGTGGGTCTGGACTGTTAGGCCTCGCGCCAGTGGCTATCTCTTCCTTGTTGACTGGATTCTGCCTTCACCCTGGATTCTTTTTTGGGCTTGATCCAAAATGCTGGCATTAGTAGAAATCTGTTCAAAGAAGTTTTGAACCTGACCTTTTCCTTTTTGAGTGGAATAGATTTGGTCATTTTCACAGTTATCTTTTTCCCTCATTGTGTTTAGTGTTCCAGGAAGTATAGGCCACTCAAAATCTACAGAATGTCACATCCTCTAATAAATCTGGTAGCTTTATGCCCTATTAGCCTGACCAACGTTTGCAGTGGGAAAGCAGGGATTTTTTGCTTGTAAAAAACAATTATTCTTTAAACGTTGTATTTTGATGTACTCTTAATTTCCAGGAGCGTGACCAATGTTCAGGAGTGTGAACATGACTGCATCCGTGTTGCTTTTGATTTAAATGCGACCAGGAATAGGTCTGTCTAGGCTAGACAAAGTGTGGACCTCATGTTTTCTAAATGCAGTACGGTATTTATTTTAATTACTAGTGAGGATTTATTTCACAGAAGGGTGAGCATCTCCATTCTAATGACGAATCATTTTCTCTTTCTGTAATGACTGTGATTGCCTCATTATACTTTCCACGGTATATAATTTCTGTGTTGACACAAGTGGATGTACGCAAAGAACCTCGCTCAGCCAGTCAGCCTGGGATACTCAAGTCCGATTACCCTTTAAAGCACAAGTCTGCAGCACGTATAAGACAACAGAAGGGAACAAAATCTGAATATCCCCACTTTGAGGTTCTAGTTTCTTTCGCTTAATATTACATGAATGGTATTTTCTTTCCTTCGTAGAAGGGAAAGGCAATTCAGTTCTGTCAAATAAAATGCTTGAAATCTCCCGACTTAAAATCCTATGCTTTGCATATAGCATCCAGCATCTTATTGGGTAGATCTGGTTTTAAAAGGAGATCTAACAGATGCTGTGAATCGTCATGTCCTTACAAGACAGAAGCGGAACTTACCTGGGCCTTCATGGAAAATGACAATGCATTTACCCTACTTATCAAAAACCTAATTCTGAGCTGCTGCTTTACGTAACCAACCATTTTGAAAGATGTCAGTGCACGTTCATATGTTCATTATTCCAGCAGAAATGGAGACGCTGCCAATTTCATCACTAGGAATCCTTCATGGAATGAAAGGCGTAACACCTCCTTTTTAGCTAAGTATTTGGGAACCATAAGGGAAAATACCCTTATGAGTAGTTACCCATTTGACCTAGTATTTTCAACAAGGGCAGAAAGAACTTTGTTTTTTAAACTCTCATCTCATATATACAGAACATAATCTCATAAAAACGTATTTGAACTTTATTTATTATGGACCTCAAAGAAAAAAACAACCAATACTAATACAATTCCTTTCAAAATTTGCTTGGGCTGAAAAATCTGGGCTACACAGCTTTTGCATTTGTGTAAATACTTGCTTATGGGGACGCTTTCTTAATATAGACAGAGCTGTGGACATAACAAAGGAGATGGTACCAACACAACTGAACCCTTTACAAGAATAAACCATAGCGACAAAAACGCATTTGTGCCAGTTAACAGCTTCGCTATCGCAGCGTATGATAATACATGCATAGCAATAAATTCGCAGAATGCCCTCAATTACGGAGAACAAACCTCATCAAGTCTGCTTTATCTTCTGATCGCTGTAATGGAGGGTTTTGCCCTACCTGGAGTACAAACCATGTGTTTTCTGCCGTCAGCCGGGGCTGCCATTGTGGGTGTCGTGGAGCTGGGTGACGCGACAGGAGGAGGTCTGGTCCTACCTTTTAGCCAGCGGCCTGGTCTGCCTTTTGTCTGGTTTCCTGGTTTCCTTCGATCCCAGATCTTCCAGCCAGAAGCCGTATGCTCTGTAGGAGGAAAGCACAAGACACCGCAACACGGTTGCCATGGGGACCGACGAAGACACGCGACTTTTTTTGGTGCTCACAGCCCCGGCGAGGACCGGGCGCTACCGGGGGGGGGGAGCGGTGCCNCGGGGGGCGCCCGCGGGGAGCCGCCGCCGCCGGTGCCGGTTGTCCGCCGCTCGCGCTGCGCCATGGAGCCGCCGCTGGTGCTGCTGCCGGTGTCCCTCGTGCTGCTCTGCTGCGCAGGTGGGCGCCGGGCGCAGGTGGAGGGGAGGAGACGTGACCGGACCGAAGGGGAGGGAGGCGGAGGCGGCGGCTCTGT
>VYXH01012430.1:113234-127974 GCA_013397275.1 Burhinus bistriatus | reverse complement strand
GGTGGGTGGGGAAGATTTAAACCCCATAACCCAGCCGTGCACGTGTAATACATCCGCAGTGTTTGGGTCTGACTTCATGGTTGGCTCTGTTTTGAGAGGGTGGAAGGGGCCGGGTGGCTTCCAGAGACCCTTCGCAACCCCGTTGTCCCGGACTCGGTGGCTGCGATTGACGTCTGTGGAGAAAACATGAGAGAATTTGAGGGTGTGGGCATAGGAGTTGAATTGGATCTAAACTCGTTTGTTTTTTTTGCTGAGAGAAAACAAACGAGTAGATACACTCAAACAAGCAAATAAACCCAAAACAAAATTAAACCAAACGTGCCTGGGCTACTAAAAAGTAGACAAACATTTTTCCTCTCAAACATTAGATGTTATGTGGTTCCTGTAATGAACTCAGTTGGAGTGCCGTGTTAACGTTTCCTAAAAATACCTTTTTTAAAAAAAACAAACTGGTTTCCACTAAAGTTGACCCAAACTTAAGTGAAACTACAAAAGATGACAAAACACCTGTGGTGGTTCAGGTTCACAGTAAAATGTTTATCAGTGGTGTCAGGAGGCCAGTTTTTGTTTCCTGTTGAAATGTTAATGCCTTTGTTGATGTCAGTGCTGTTTTGGGAAATTACTCACGGGATCAAAATTCTGTCTCTATAATGGAGTGATGAACTCTGGTCTCCTGCGTGAAAGGGAATCAGGAGTTCTGCCTTAACTCTGTTTCTCTAAGCAGGGTTAGAAACAAGACAGATGCTGTATAAAAAAGATGAGTTACTAGTATTTAGTTGACCGGGTTAGCGATTAGGATTTATAGAGAAACACTTCAAGTAATTAAAGCTGTGGAGGAAAAAAAAACAACTTGGGAGTAGAATTATTACATGTACTGTGAATGAGCTGGATCACTGCTAGGATATCAAAGGCTATGATACTATGTAAAGCTAGGAATAATTAACATATGATGAAATGTAAAACCAGAAGAAAATTTTACACTTTAGCTTTACTGAAGTATATAGGTGTCATCAGACTTCACTGTGAAATTGAGTGACTTTGTAAAGAAAGTAATATATTTGTGTTTTGGTTAAGAATATCTTTTACACGGTTATTTAGATGACTGTACCTTGAAAGACACACATTTCACAGTCCTCTGAAGGAAATAATTTAATATCCTATATATCATAGGGGCTGATAAATCATCTGAGCTTGCTTGTGTTTTTTTCCTCCATCAGATTGAGTTAATATTTCTGGGTCTGTGTTCCAGGTAGACATTACTTCCTTCAGTGGGGGAATGGATGTCAGGAAGTTGCTGTTCTCTGTATGGACCAAACTTAGAGGAAGGAAGCTAATTTGTGTGCAGTTGAGTGAAAGCTGTTGGCAGTGGAGGATTGTCTAGGTGCTGAAGTCTTTACTAGCTTTGTGGTACTGGAATAATTTGTCATGGTATTTTAGGGCTTGCACTATGTGCTATTTTCACAGCTTTTCTTTTTTCTTTTTCTTTTTTTTTTTCTCCCCCTCTAAGCCTCGCTTTACTTGTTGCACTATTGCGGAAAGTAGAGGATTCAGAATAACCGATATTCTATAAATAAAGAGGCTTATCTTGACTGTGCAAAATACACTTTCAGCAGGCAACAGAGCTATACCATTATGTGTTGAAATAGGAAAGTGTTTAGATTTAAGCTGTCCCTGAACCCTGCTCAGGAGTTTAATCCCTCTGTTAAGGTCAATTTCACAGTCATAAATAACTGAATTGGGAACTTCTTCCCTTCCTGCAAGGGAACGAGTTCATCCTTGAGCATTTTAGGGTACTAGGGGAGAACAGTTCTTTTCTACTCTTTGTAATTAGTAATTAATGTAATTCTCTATCTAAAAATACACTCCAAGTCTTTGGTGACTTGATGGCCATTTGGTGTGTACTGTAGTTAAGTACGATCAGTCATTTCAAGTAGCTGGGGACTTCCAAAATGTGCAAATTCTGTTTAATGTAAATGAACTGTGTAGCTGTCATCAACTTCTCCTGGAATAGGGTAATAGAAATGAAATATTTTATGGAGATAATTGGTATTAAACTGTTTTCCAAAGGGCAATACAGAGTTCTGGTTTGAAGAAGGAAGCTCAGTCGTGATGTTAAGCACTGCAGATAATTTTATTAGGTCTTATGGATGTGTAAACTGGTGTACAGTGTGGGTTTGTGTTTTTTTTTTTTTTTAATTCTAAGCTTTCCAGAATGCATGGTCAGCTCAAGAGCTAATATAAAAAAAAGTATAATTTCTCATTGCCAGTGGCACTGAGCATGTCTTTGCCTGTGCTGTGACTTCAGGGGAACTGCCTACATATTGGTAACATTTTCCTGGCTATACAATATTGGAGAAATCATCTCATTCCATTTGGAGCAAATTCAAGTTCGTGTGGAGTTTTAGAAGTATGAGAATAAATATAGGTGCCTAACTTGTGATCCTGATCTAACAAATGAGATAGGGACCTATGGCTGTTAAACTTTTAAAAATGCATAATGGCAGAACGCAAATTTTCAATAACTATGGAACATTAACATAGCTAGATTAGTATCTTATCTTTGTATAGGTATAAAAAAAAGGGATTACATCTGTGGTGAACCATTTCACCTTCAGAAAATATGTTATACAGAATAGTGATGCTGTGCACATAAATGCTCATATTGAGGATAAGAGTTGAGTAGAATTTTAAGGTAAATAACTAGGCAGGAATTTCTTTATTCTATAGTGTTATCTTATTGCTGCTCTTGTAGTGTGGTTTTTTTTTATGGTAGTAGTAGTAAGTAATTTTGTACTATATTGAAATTCTGCAGTGTGTGGTGCTTTATTAATAGAATATTAAGCTTTTAAATAAAAATAAAGTTCAGGCAAGCTTTGAGAAAAATCTGTGGTTATTGCCCTGTCATTAAGTGTTATTCATAAAACTTGCCAAACTATTTCCAATAACATGCATGTGGGAGCAGAACCTAATGCAGATGTGGTAAGTCAACATTTGGTGGCTGGTACACTTTGTCTGATGTATATAATAAGGAACTTAAGCCTGTTCATGTTTTTATGCATGCAACAGGATCTTACAGAAGCTTAATTTGGGAGAAATTTGACTACCACAGGAATTAAAAGATCATTCCTGTCCCGGTCTCTTAATTGCTAAACCTGGTATGCTTCATCCGTTGCAGAGTAATTGTAACAATTCGCAGGGTTCAAGTTCTCCTTAAGTGTCTGTTGACATTAAAAGTTATCTGAAGTTCAGGATTCCTTTCCTAGGTTTCCCAGATCTCAGTGTTTCAAGAAGTATGAAAAACCTTAACCAGAGATTACTTAATCAACTAGTTACTGCTGTGACATTGACCATGAGATTTGAATTACAGACATTTTGCCTTAACTAATCTTGTGTCTATCAGGAGGTATTTTACGCATTTGGAATGCTGCTGCAGAGATTATTATAGCTCGTCACTTTGGTCTCACTACCCTCCTCCCCCCCTGCCTGTGCCGGCTTCCCCTGTGTTGCATCAAACTTCAGCTGCCTGTCTGTCCTCACTTCCAGTGCTTGTCACAGCCTCTTCAGAAGCTGAGTCCGCTTAATATAGAGATGAAACTACCACTCCTAAATGGTTGGTTTGGCTTCCATCACTGCTTTATGAAAAATATATTTTCATATGAGCATTTGTATGCTTTACTACTGATTCCATCCATGCTTTGAGAAATTCCATGTAAGTATCTTGAATCTGCCTCAATACTGGAGCTGTTTAAAACTCATTTGCCACAGTGCCTACAGAGATTTGTACAGACTAGGGAACTTTGTGTTTGGGGCCAGTATTGTTTCATCATACTTCCGAACTAATTTAATCATTTGTTGCTTGCATGCATTCATAAGTTTTTAATGGTAGGGATTCTCTTTTTGCCCTTGTTGCCATATCTGGTTCATTTCATGGAGCTTTTAGATGGTATGTGAAATGTAAATAAGGAGAAATTTCAACAATTGTGTGGCTCACCAGCTTGTAAGAATGCTTCCCCCCATCAATTTAGTCACTACTAGCTAAATATACAGTTAGCTTATGCTGGGTCTTCCTTTTTTTTTTTTTCCCCTTTCTTTTTAGGGAATTCCTCTTTTTACTAGTTTGCATCTGTTGGGGGATGGTTGTAAGAAGAGCCACTTCAGCCTGTTGCCATGGGAGTAAGTGGCAGTGGCGCTTTATTGGCTGTAGGCTGGAGCCATTCAGCAGTGCTGTGATGTTCTTTAGCTGCTGTTAAGAAGCATATGAGGTACCTGATGGTCACAAGTTTTGCGGTTCCACTTGCTGCTACATTTTTTTAAATAGATATGTTTTTCATGCCCTGTAGCTAAAACCCGTGCTTAGTATGTTGAAAGATGATTAATCAACAAGAAATATGTGGTGTACATAGAAGGAAGGATGAGAATTTAATAAATTCACAACTGTTTTAACTTGTGCAGAGTAAGTTTGTATAGGTAATTGAAATTTCATATATTCACTGATCCTGCATTTTCAGTTCTTCCTTTTAGGTGTATTAACAGCATAAACTGCAAGGAATGTTTAATCTCGGTTGCTTTAAGGCATGTAAAAATAATGTGTGTGCGTGTATGTATGTTAAAGCCTCCCTAAATTTTTAAATGACTGGTTAACTTTGTGGCTGTTTAGGGTGGATATTCTAATTCTTTGAACTTATTCCTTTCTGGCATGTTTCTTACATGGCAGGGGGGAGGGGGTAGACACAGGGACAGGGAGGGAAGCAAAAGCAGGCAGACAGGCACTCCTTTCTGTCATTGTGATGCTTCACCTTTTTATTTAAAAAGAAAAAAACCAAACCAGAAACAACAAAACCAAAAAAGCCAACCCTGTACTACTGAATGAAATCACTTTCAATCTTAATGCAAAATGTGCATGTGCTAGGAAAAAGCATTGCTTGTTCAGTAGCTCGGAAGAGCCAAAACCCCTTTACTCAAGTGAAAATAATATGGCTGCTCAGTTAAGTGTTTGATTGTACTTAACTCCCTAATGCATTGACTGACAGATGTGCCTAACGCATTTACACTGCAAAAGGACTGCTTCGTTCAGTTTCCTTTTAAATGCCATCAAATTGACAGGAAAAAAAAAAATCGAATCATGTGATTTGATTGCTTAGTGACTGCATAAGCCTTCAATATCAGTTTGTAATGGGAAAATAAGTCACTTGCAGGGCTAAAAGCAAAAACAACCCATGCAGTTGACATAGACTTGGTAGAGGAGAGGCAGGGTTTTGTATGAATAAATAATGTCAGGGTTTGGGTTCTGATTTTTTTTTTTTTACGCTTCTTAATACTATTTCTAGATGGTTCCTTAATGGCTCTTAAGTGCAGTCTGAAGGTACAGTTTCATATTACACCTAGTCGCATTGCAGATGTGATGGAGTTACATCTGGTGTAACTTCATGTTTCCTTCGAGGTTGTTGCTGCTTCCAGCAATGGTGTTGGGTTCCTTCTTTCCTCCCTTGTGTCAGAGCAGCGTCACGCAGCTGCTGCGTGAGTCCACTCAGCTGATACAAAAGAAAACGTGTTTTTTGGAGTATGTTGTTTTCCTATTGGGCGAGTTCACGAATTCAAACCACTTTGTGGCTGCGCTGCTGTCTCTCAGCTGGCAGCAGCGTGGTGGGTGTAGGTGTAATGTGAAATTGCTCTCTGCGGGTGGGGTTCCCTGGCAGCCCAAGCAAATCCTTACCAAGGCTTACGGCAGCCCCACTGCGTTTGTGTCTCTGGCTTTGTGCTCCTGCTGCCTGCCTTGTGCTTGGGGGGTTCTCCAAAGGAGAACCCCACCTGGAGAGAAAAAGCAAAACTTCCTACGCCGTGTCAGTTTTTACTGGAGTCAGCTCTTTGTTCCGGGTTTCTGCCTTTTTGCATAAAGTGTTTTACTGGCGTAAAGGGAGGTGACGGGATCAAGCCTGAGGATGAGAGGGCAGGACCTCAGCAAATCCAAAATATTCTAGTTGTCGTTCCCTTAATACTGCAGGTTGAATTAGGTCACGCTAGATCGTTTAAATGTGACTCGGAACTCAGTGATCTTCTGTAGATATTGGGCTAAACAATACTCCTGTGCTTAAAATTAATCTTAATCCTAATTTGTGTTACAATATCCCCTCCCCCTTTATGTTGCCCTCCCCCAAAAGCGTATCCTTTCCTTCAGTAATGAGATACAAATGCTTCCCCTCTCAACTTGATAAGCACGTCCCTCTGTCCCTCTCGAGTAAGGTCATCAACTGCTGCAGTTGCTAGGATACTGGCTGGTAACTTTGGGTTTAGCAACAAAAAAGCTTCAAGAATGTGCTGAACAAGTAAGGAGCACAAGGACAGTTGTAAAAGGAAAGGGATGTTGGACAGAATCTGAAGGCAAAGGGGATGTCAGGGAAGAAGCGAAAGTAAAAAAGAAAAGTAAAAGATCAGTAAAGCTTTAGCCCATGATTTTTAGGTTTTTGATGTGCATAACTGGTTTTAGGTTTTTTGGTTGCATAACTATTCCAGCTGATCTCAGTGAATGGCAATTGGGAATGAAATTAAGCTCATGCTATGTATTTGCAGGGTTGGGGTTATTTGTAGTTCTGTTTATATGAGTTAAGGATTTTTTTAGTAAATTGGGAGGATGAGTAACTTCTAACTTAATTGTGCCGTACGTTTTAAACTGGGGCATGGGTACCGCGTGAATTGGAGCTAGTTGTTTAATGCTGTCTGAGGACATCCAGACAGAAAGAACTTTTTTTTCTGTCTTTAAAGAAGTATGCTTAGCCTGTTTCCTGTTCTTTTATTTTTATTTCCCCTGTGTGTGATTTGACAGAGGATTTGTGGATTCAGGTGAAGTCTGGTAGATACTCAGTAACTTAACAGGTATTGTTGAATTGATGTATTTTGTCAGATTTTTCAGGCTAGACCAATGCAGGATTGCTTCGGCTTTGGCTTCTGTTCAAAGCAGATCACCTTAAGGTGATGTTTGTGGTATTCTGAAGGGGAGTAGGTCTTTTTGAGCTGTTCTGCAGAAATCGTGAGCGTAGAGTGGCAAAACTTCCACTAGTTTTTAGTGGTTGCTGCAAACAGTGTTTCTTCTCTGAGTCTGGGGATCAGAGAGTAGAAAGGAATGTCAGACTTAGTAGTGGACTCCTCTTTAGTTGTGGAAGCAGATGAAAAAGAAAATTCAGAAATAGGCAGAGAGAAAGTAAATCTGTGATTTGAAGTAATGTCACACTGGTTACTTCAAGGGTAAGTACAACTGGGAGACTTTGCCCAGTAAAGGTGCCTCAGAAAAGTGGTGCTTCCTCTCCGGTTGCTCAGGGAAGTGAAGTTTGGAAATACAAACCCACTGTTTTGAGACCCAGCAGGAGCAGTGTTGACTATCCAGGTGGTAGAAGTTTGCCAGGCTTATTCTGACATGCAGATTTTTTTTTCTGGATTTTGATTAAGTGCTCCTGCTGTTTCATCAGCCTTCTCTTTGTTCCTTACGGCAGAACGTTCCTCCATGCACATAAGGCTTATAGCTGCACCACCTGTGGAAAAAGTGTCCCAAAAACTTAACTGGACCACAGCTCTGGGAGTTTGGTCACTCGTCATCATTCTGCTATCGGCGAGGCAGCTGAGATGAAGTGTGAAAGAGAGGGATTTAAAATCTTGCTGCTGTTAACACTAAGTGTCCATATAAAACTCAAGCTCTTTTCTCCAGAAATTGCTTTGTGGATTTAGTTTCCTGAACTAAATAATATTTAGTCTGGGACTAAATGGACTAGGAAGGAAGAGACAGTGCTTGGAGCAAGGACTGGGGGCTGAATCTCTTCTTTTCTAGGTGAGTGCTTTTATTCCTGGGTTGCCTTCACTTTCTCTGGCTCCATAAACCATATCTTTTCTGCATAGAAGAGCTTCATTAAGACATGTGACTCTGATTAGCTTAGAGTGCACTATCCTAGGAGGTATGAAATGCAGGTGTGAACATCTTTTGTCTGAATGTTAAACCTCTGTCTTCAGGGGTTAATCAGTGTTCTACCTAGTGAACTTAGGCTAGTATAGAGAGGCAAGTTTTTCTTCATCTCTCTAGCCTTTTTGGATTGGGCCTTTTTGAGGTTTAAGTAGAGGGATATGTAGTATGTTAATGTCAATAGATTTGGAAATGTTAAATTTAGAAGTGCTTGGTGCTTTTGCTAAGATGGTGTGGTGTGTGTGGTTTTGGTTTTTTTTTTTTTTCCTCCCTACTTAAACATTTCATAGAAAAGCACAGTTCATAGTATTGTAGCATTGTATGATAACCACCGTTCGCGTCAAGCGTGGCAAAAATATGGTCTGTGGAGCATATTAAGCGTCAACTGTTTAATACTCTTGATACTAGAAGGACAGTACTTTCTTTTTTAGAAAAAGCTTTGCGATTTGCCTTTATCAGCAGTGGATTATCCTAAAAATCTGAATTCTCTGCAGAGTTCTACAATTATTACGTACTAAAACCAAACCTGCTCTTTGGATGCACAGCCACTATAGACTCAGGTGCAGTAATGCTGTGCCATTTTTTCTTTCTTGTTTTATTCACTGCTCCATGATTACGTAGCTTTTGGTAGTTCATTGCCTGTTGCTTATTCTGTTTCCTCATCTCTTGCTTATTCTTACCTCAGATGAGGTTGCTGTGAAGGTTAAGTGTTCTTCGGTACCTAGGTGCCTGATGTGTATTGAGCTGATACATACTTTGGATTCTGTCCTGAAACATTTGGTGAGAATATCTGTGTACTTTGGCTGAAAAAGACAATTTTAGAGTTTCATTCTCGCATCAAGTCCCCAAATCTGTTGAATTTGCTTTCTGAAGGGAAGACAACTAAATTTTTTTATCCTTCTATTAAACTTCCGCTTTTCTTCTTTATTGCCATTGTTTCTTTAATGGTTACTAAGTTAAAGAAGACACTCTAGTGACCTTTTTTTGTGGCATTCCATGTCATATGTCCCAGGGAAAAACAGTGAAGTTGAGAAAATAAGTATGACTACAGCTGGTTGAAAAATTGTAATTGACTTTTTTTCCCTTCACTCTCTGTCCCCTGAAGTTGCTCAGCCTGAATTTCTGAAGCCTGGTATAACTTCTACAGAAACTGAAGTGGGGTTAACTCTGCCTTAGTCTGTGTTAGACCTTATCAGGACCAGGGTCATGATGTTTTCAGGATCTTTTGCAGTATGGTGATGCTTGCCAGAAGTTGTAGGGTTTATGACACATGGAAAGTTAGATGCACCAGAGATTCACAGTGTTTTGGGCCCAAGTTCCTGAAAGCTGTGACTGTAATGGGCCCTTGCTCTTGCTGTTGGAGGTAAGATGCTGGAAACTGTGAGAACCCAAATCTGAAGCTAGGCTTTTTTGGTCTTTGGGGATCTCACTGATCAAGCTAGGATTTAGTTTGAGGTGCAGTCAGTCATGATAAACTGGCAAAACAGCATAAGGAAACTGCAGCTTGTGGCTGTCTTGCCTGTGCTGATGTGACTTGGCTTCTGGGTGCTGTAAAAATCACTAAAATGAGTAATGTCAAATATTGTTTTCCCTTTATTTTTTGCAAAGGCAACTTTCAATTCAGTTACTTCATTAGCGGCACCCTGCCTTGCAGAGGCTTGTTTTGGCATCACTTGAGGATACTGAAGTTTTGTGTCATGAGGAAGCAGGAGAAGATTGTGAGATGGTGGCTTCTTGTGGGGACTTCAGCCATGAAGATGACTCTACGTTTGTCTTGGATTGTGCCAGTAAACACTGGGACATCTCCCTCAGCTAGGCACTCTTCAGTGTGTACCTACCTCAGTGTGTACTCCCTACTTGCCAAGTGTGTAAATGTATGTTGACTCCCTTGGTTCTGCAGGGCCTTATTTCAGAAATGCTGTTTTGAAATAAGATGCTGTAGAACTTCTCAGTGGAGGTGGGAAAGGGGAGAATTGGGGAACTTTGCTTTATAATATCAGAGCTAGCTGAAAAAGTAGGAGATTAACTGTGGATGAGAGGCATATTCAGAAGTAAAATGTGGATGGTGGGCTGGTGGTTCTTGAGACTGAAGTCTGCCAAGTGAAAAGACTTGATCACAGGTACACCTATAATCGGTATTTGAAAGAAGAGTCTAAGTTGAAGTGTCTCTTAAGTGAATTTTGTAGCTTGTGTCTCAAAGCACTAATGCATTTCTGGGTGTCACTGTTACTTACTACTTAAGGCCTCATTCTGTAAAGAAAAGCATTTATGTATTTACAGCCATTCCTTGTTTACAAGCAGGTATTGGCAAACAAGATGGAGAGCCTGCTAGTAAAGTTGAAGTACTATGCAAATGCAGATTGCAGATGGATGACGTAGGGCTTTAAGTAGAGCAACATCTCTGAACTCAACTCTTACCCCACGTAGAAGCAGTCTTTGCTTCTTTGCAGTTGTGCTTAGTGATTGCCATTTCAGACATCAGTTTGAACCTGGTGGCAGTCCTGCTGTCATGGTGCATCTCCGCTGCTCCTGCCCCTCGGCGTGTGTCAGCCACCATACCTTCTGCTGTTCAGCTGATGATGTTCCTCCCCTGTCACCCATTTAGGGAGGGAATGTGTCTGTTGGGTCATGCGGCACTGCTGTAACACAGGGCTATCTAATGCCAGAAACATTCACGCCAGCTTTAAATGTACACGTAAATTTGTGCAACCCAGTGATCCAGAATTTCAGTGCATCCTGATCTTGTAATTTTTTTCATTTAAATAAGAAAATACTAGGTGCATAAGTAATTAATCTAATAAAATTTTGCTTTCTGTTATTTGTTAGTATATATCACAGCTCTGTTTTTACATGTTGGAATGGAGGAAGCTTTGTTCCATTTTAAATTTTTGTCTGCTATCTGTGTTGAAGATTCTTCTATACTAGAAAACAGTTTACATCAAATGCTATCAAACATTTCATTTTCCCTAGATTATTCTTAAAAATATTAATAATGTAGTTTGCTAAGCTGTGTTCCACATGAGTGGTGTCTGAAGGTGTGCCCAGATATTCAGAAGGAAATAGAGTTTCGCTAAAGATGGTATAGTGGTTTGCACCCCTTCAGAATTCATGTGAAAAACTTGTTCAGTCATGCAGGTACAGTTTGCAATGCTCTTTAGAGTTAGTTTCCCAGTGAAAGAGTACCTTATTCCACATTAAGAAATTTAAATCTGAATGCTTGGAATCCAAAATGTGTATTGACCTCTTAACTTCTGATATAAACTTTTATAAGGGATAATACTTATTATTCTGCATTGAGGAATGGTACTTGTCTCTTCTCACCCAGTTGCAAAGGTTCATTCTTCTGTTTGCCCCAACTGAATATGGCACCTGTTCGCCTTGCAAAATATTTGGGAGAGCAATGTACATGCATTTGGAGCAATTGCACTTCTATGTTGATTGTTTCCAGTTGTTTTTTGAGAATCTGTTGCATGCTTCTAAGTCTAAATTTGCAGTGATTTGTTTGCTGCAATTAAAAATTGGTATTTTAATGCTTAGCATCTTTGAATACCGGGGTAACTGACTTGAGGAACCCTCATCTTTCTTGTGTGTTGAAACAGGTCTGAAATATTATCCGTGAAACCCTGTTAACCGAAACAAATGCAGATCTTCATTCAGCTTGATAAAATGTCTGCCTGTCCTGTACTAGCAGTTAGATGCCACGGTTGATCCACTCATGTTTTGAGGAGCATACTAGGGGAGTGAAAAGGAATTGAATCTTTATTTGAGTGGAAGCTGAAGGAAGCGAGGCTTGGGAAAGCTTGGAGAAAATGTCATCTTGTCACTATGTGCATTGGCTTCATATAGATATGTAACACAGCTACAGAGTTGTTTGCGTTGAACGTGACCTCAGTCATCCAACCTTCTCTTCCAAGCAGACTTAACATCTAGTGCTTTGGTCTTGTTTGTGTCAGCTGTCACTAAATCACCTGTTCCTTTGTGATTCTTTACTGCTCTTGCACTAGTAGAAGGTTTTCATGTTGCACTGAAGTCCCTTGCTGCTTTCAGCTTTGGTTGCGTTTTGACTTCTGTGTGTGTCGGCAATATTTCTGTATTCCTCTCTTGGTAGACTGTTCTTGCTTGTTCCTCCCAAGGCAGAGCTGCTGATGTATCTGCTTATTTTCCCCAAGTGTTGGAATGTACTTTTCCTGTGGTTAGAAGCAGTTGTCCTTAAATAACTGCCAGCTTTCTTGAGCTCTCTTGTCTTTCAGAACTGGGTCCCACAGAAATCTGCCTACTGAATAAGCCAGCCTGCCCTTCTGAAGTGCAGGGTCTGTAGTGGATGTGCCTTCCTCACTCCCCTCAGGATTTTCAACTCCGCTATTTCATGGCCACTACAGTCAAGGCTGATGTTGAGCCCGTCCCCCACAAGTTCCTCCTTTTCATGTTGAAAACAATTCTAAGAAGGTATCAAATGGGTTGACTCATTTAGCATCAGTTTTTCCCTGAAATCTTCCGGAAGCCTCCTAGATTGATTGTGTCCTGCTTTGTTGCCCTTCCAGTAGATGTCAGGGACGTTAAAGTGTCCCACAATAACCAGTCTCTGTGATTTTTAGAGTCTTTCTGGAATTGCTGAAATAGACTTCATCTGCTTTCTTACCCTGATGAGGCAATTCGTAACAAACTTTGTGATGTTGCCCATACAGACCTCTACTTTAATCCTGACCCAGAAGCTCTTAACCAGCCTGTTGTCGGTCCCGTAGAACAGCTTTTTGTGTTCAGCTGCTCCTTCAGGTAGGGGGCAATTCACCTGGTGTTCTTGCCTTCCTGGCTTTCTTAAAAAGCTTGTATGCATCCATGACAAAGCTGCAGTCATGTGAGCTGTCTCATGTGTTTCTGTTACTTGAGTGTCATAGTTCTGTGCACGGATACTTGAAGTGGTTCTCCTTTCAACATGGTTTATCCTTGCCAAGGTCTCTCTTCCTCCCACCAGCCTGACCCTTAACATGTCTGAATCTCTGTTCCCTCCCTTAACTGCAAACTTCCATCACCATTCCCTGATAGACCTCTCATTTAAAGTGCTTGTTACCAGATTTCATAAGGGTGTTCCTAACTTGCTTTGTCAAGTGGATCCCATCTCGAACTTAGCAGGCCTTATTTCTCAGGGGTACTTGTGGACATAAAAATTAAAACTGCCAGTCCTGCAGTGAGTAGCTAACTTGCAGGATACGTCTTCACAAGCCTTCTCCCGTTCACATGAAAGAGCAAGGAGAACAAGTGTCACCTGGGGTCCCACATTCTCCTTTGCTCCTGGAGTTTTCTCGTCACTCTTGATTTGCTCCAGGTCTCCTTTGTTAATAGTGTGGGTGCCTGGGTGAGTAGGTCATAGTAATAGTTACCGGGGGTGGGGTGGGTGTGTGTGTGGTGGTGGAAAAGGCAATAGTGGTGGTAATAATACAGGGTAGTAGTTTAATAGTTAATAGTCCAAGGGTCAGAGGACCCTTGGCAATCTCTCTAATATGCTGAATCTGGCCAAACCTTCACTGGCGTATCTGGCAGCAGATGTGTATGTCTCCTCTGCAGAAGGGAATCTCCCAACCAGTATTACCTGCCACTCCCTCATATTGCTAATGATTAATTCAAACCCAGCTAGCTCTGACACCTGCCTTAATTGTGATGCTTGCTGCTTCTGCCTGTCAGTCTAATGTTGACAAAAAAAAAAAAGAGAAGGTGGAAAATAACTTTATATGCTTGTGTTTGTATCATAAGAAAGAGACTGCGGAGCACCAGTATAACAAAAATGAGGTGTTGGAAGACATGCAGTAAGAAAGGAATTGAGATTTATGAAAAATCTCTGAGACTTAGAAGGCGCAGACCGGTGTTTGGGTACCTCTCACAGCAGCTAATGTGTGCTGCAAGCTTCACGTGCAGGAAGGATTCTTGAGAGCTATCCTGAGGTTCACGTGCTTCATCTTCCATTGACATGTTTACATGCAGTCAATGTGCATAAACATACTACTCACACTTCAAAAGTTTTAATTTTTGTAACAATCTTCTATGTTGCATAAATTTCCAGCAAGTCACTTTAGGCTGTTGGCTTCTGCTTTTATTTGGCTTATGGTTACTATGCTGTTTCGTATGTTTTTGGATCAGAGAAATGAGTGCTGTAGTAGAAGCTGCGACTAAACTGTTTCCTATTTGTGGCTTTTAAAGCACTTCAAGCAAGCTGCTATGTGATAGGCAGGACTATTGGAGCTTAGTTTCCTAGGAGTGTGTCTCTGAAATATAGTACTTCCAGCTTTCAACGTAATTTTTCTTCCCTATTCCCAGTGTCCCTTTCTCAGTGTTCTGCCGTCTGAATGAGAAGCAGTTTGTGTAATGTCTGCTTTAAAGTTACGCTCACATGGAGTTGTCTGGCAATGAAGAGACAAGAGATAATTGAAGAATCTAACACTTAGCTGTGTCAGAACAAAGGAATAACTCCGGGGACTTCTGGTTGCACTGGACTGTTATTTCTGCTTTTGTGTTTGTTTGAAATTGTCAGAGAGGAACAAGTAGTGGCAGAAGAGGGACAGAAATAAAATGTTGATTGTACAAGTCTCGTTTGTGTAGAAAACTCGTCAAAAACCCAACATATGAATACTCATCTGTCCAGTTTGTTTCAGGCATGTTGTCTGTTTCAGCTGAAAATCAGAGGTTTTATACTTTTTAGTAGTACAGATGTGTTATAGCATCTCCAAAGTATGAATTCTGTTACCCACTACCCACTGTGAAGAGGCAGATGTCATTGTGTTCCTCTTACCTGAATTACTGAAC
>VYXH01012430.1:97579-113211 GCA_013397275.1 Burhinus bistriatus | reverse complement strand
GGAATGAAGGTAATGCCATGCAAAGTAATACCATGAATGGTAGGAAGCGAAATAATCTTACCTATTTTGTAACTATATGTAATTAACAATTGTGAAGGCCTTTTCTTGCAGGCTGTTGTCTGGTATTTAGTATGTCAGGTGCTTTCTCTTTCTAANTTCATCTTCCATTGACATGTTTACATGCAGTCAATGTGCATAAACATACTACTCACACTTCAAAAGTTTTAATTTTTGTAACAATCTTCTATGTTGCATAAATTTCCAGCAAGTCACTTTAGGCTGTTGGCTTCTGCTTTTATTTGGCTTATGGTTACTATGCTGTTTCGTATGTTTTTGGATCAGAGAAATGAGTGCTGTAGTAGAAGCTGCGACTAAACTGTTTCCTATTTGTGGCTTTTAAAGCACTTCAAGCAAGCTGCTATGTGATAGGCAGGACTATTGGAGCTTAGTTTCCTAGGAGTGTGTCTCTGAAATATAGTACTTCCAGCTTTCAACGTAATTTTTCTTCCCTATTCCCAGTGTCCCTTTCTCAGTGTTCTGCCGTCTGAATGAGAAGCAGTTTGTGTAATGTCTGCTTTAAAGTTATGCTCACATGGAGTTGTCTGGCAATGAAGAGACAAGAGATAATTGAAGAATCTAACACTTAGCTGTGTCAGAACAAAGGAATAACTCCGGGGACTTCTGGTTGCACTGGACTGTTATTTCTGCTTTTGTGTTTGTTTGAAATTGTCAGAGAGGAACAAGTAGTGGCAGAAGAGGGACAGAAATAAAATGTTGATTGTACAAGTCTCGTTTGTGTAGAAAACTCGTCAAAAACCCAACATATGAATACTCATCTGTCCAGTTTGTTTCAGGCATGTTGTCTGTTTCAGCTGAAAATCAGAGGTTTTATACTTTTTAGTAGTACAGATGTGTTATAGCATCTCCAAAGTATGAATTCTGTTACCCACTACCCACTGTGAAGAGGCAGATGTCATTGTGTTCCTCTTACCTGAATTACTGAACACTTTGTGAAATCCTCAGCAGGTCCCCTCATGGGGAGGGGAAAGCAAATGTGTGTTGTGTGGTCATCTGTTGTGGAAGTTCAAATGGCAAAGTAACTGTTACTGGACATTCTGTCAGAGAGAAGTACTGCTTCAGTGATTAACTCTTACTTCAGAATGAAAGCTTTTGATTTCCTGAGTTATAGATTTGAGGGAATTAGTTGCTCACATACGATTACTGTGGTCAAAAAAGAGGTGATACAAACTTGTTAGAACTATCTTTTAAAAGATGTACACGGGTTGGTAAGAAACATTGCACTTGAATCTCTTTTGTACCTCAAATTGATGTTTCTTGTGTGTTTGTGGTTGTTGTTTTTGTTTGTTTTCCTGNAGCTGTTAAAGATCGCTTTGTTTTGACATCAGGAAGAGAATCCAAAGACTGCATGCAGAGCAAAATTTTAGTACAGTAGAAGGATAGCTGTTGCAGTCTGATATACTGCAGAAATGTACTACAGCTTTTCTACTGTATGGAGAACTGCAAGTTAGGTAATAACTTGAGCTAGCCCAGAAGTGTGAGTTAGAGCATAAATATGCTGTTTATAATAGATTTTATTTCATCTGGGGCTATGATTCTACAGATGCACCAAAATAATCTATCTTCTTCACACTGGCCAATCTTCTGGTGGCCTTGCATCTGTTGTGGCTGTGGTAACATTCCTGTGACTGTCTAGCTATGATGGGCAGCAACCTAAAATGACTGTGAAAATCTGAGCTTGGTACCCAGCAAGGTGGACAAAACCAGTGGATGTACAAATGCCAAACCTGTTTCCATAATGAGCAAAGGGAGCTTTCTGCTTCCTGACTGCGATGATGGATGGATCTGTACACTTGATGAGGGAAGCCTATGTTTGTTGTAAAACAGGGAGGTGGGGGGGGAAATCTTGCTTCAGGCCTTTTGAGTAAGTCTGGTTTTGTCACTATATAGGTTCTTTTTCAGGGCTGAATTGACAAAAATTTGTTGTTTGGAAACCTATTTTGCTTAGAGGTGTGCAGGTAAGGATTACACAGCCTTTTTTGGGGAGTAAGACAAGCAGAAAGGGCAAGCAAATCTAAAACACTCATTGATTTTTGGAAAGGAATAATTTGTCCAATCCTGGTAGATAGAAGAGCCCCTATACCTTAAGTCAGAGTTGCTTAACTTGATCTAACCCAGGACTTCAGAACAAGTCTGTCCATTCTGGTGGACTTCATCGCTGTTCCATGCTTTCACTTTATAGCGATGGAGTAGTGATAAGGTGATTATCTAATAACTTGAAAAACCTGCTGCTGAAAACTTTTGGTTTAGCTTTGTATGGGACTTGAATTGTCCAAAAGGTGATACGGTTTGAAAGATATAACTGCCTGTTAGATATGATTCCAAACGAACAGGACATGACTTTGCATTGTGTTGAGTAACATACTGCACAGGATCTCTTAAGCAGTGACAAGTCTGACTAATGGCATGATTTCTATGCAGGAAAAGTATATGATGGATTTGAATATATACTGATACATAATAGAACGCTTACGGTGAGAACTGCACATGAAGTGTTTTTAAAACATAAAATGTATTTTTATAGGTCTAACAAGAAGCCTAAGTATAACTTCAGCTGAACAATCAACGATTGAAAAAGCACAAGGAGATAAAGTTACGTTGCCATGTACTTTTGTACTCTCAGAAGAAGATGAAGGCCCACTAGATATTGAATGGGTATTGATACCAGCAGATAATCAAAAGAAGGAACAAATAGTAAGTAAAGACTTCTTTGGATGGTGTTAATTCAGTTGTTTGAGTAGGTCAACGTGTGAACTTTGTTACCAACTACTTAAACCTGACTTTTCACCTTTTCAGGTTGGGATGTTTGTGATCTTAAATTACTTTGAAGCACTAGTCATATGAAATATAGTGCAAGTTTTGGAATAACAGATTAAGTATGAAATGTCAAGAAATTTTTCACTGTAAACTTGTCTTCTAAAGAACTCTCAAATTAAATACACTTCAGTTCCAGAAAACAAACTATGCTTTTCTGCCCACGTTTTTTTCCAGACTGATTTATGAGGATTGAATTTTAAATATATTAACTCTTTTATTTATTAACCCTTCCCTTTCTTTGTAAGCCTTGTCAATAAGAGGACTCCTTTTAGTAGACAGGTTTTACAGAATGAAAATAGAGCAATTTTAAACAGTTTTCCTTCAGTTAGAAGTCAATGCTGACATATTGCTGCTTGGACAGGTGTTTGGTTGGAGTATTCGTTAGAGTACTGTGTGTGGTGGTATTTTGAAGATTGAGATATTTGACTATGTTGTACTTCTGGGATTATTTAAAACAGTAGAAAGAAACTGTCAAGAATCTGAAGATATGAAATTATTTTGAACCTTTACATGCCAAGTGGATTTCTGAATTATATGTCTTTTTTTTATAGATAATCATGTATGCTGTAGACAGGATTTATAATCATTATTATGCTGCTATGACTGGGCGGATGCAGTTTACTAATCCTGATCCCAGATCTGGTGATGGTTCACTGGATATCCTGAATTTAAAGTCAGCAGACACTGGCACGTATCAGTGCAAAGTGAAGAAGGCGCCTGGAGTTCAAAGCCAAAAAATACAGTTGACTGTACTTGGTAAGATAATGCTGCTCTTGGATTTTCAGTGGCATTTTTTTATGTGTTTATTCCATCCTATTGTTGATGTCTAAAATCAAAACTTCTGTTGGGCAAAGTCATACTGAATCTATGATGATACATCCACCATTGATGCTTTGGGAAGAATGGACATCATTCTGTTCTGGGGGATGAAGGGAATAATGTTCAGAATAATGAGCATTTTTAAAAATTCTGTGCCTGGCTTGTATTTCATAGCAAATCTTTCCGTGCATAGAAATGGTTTATTGCACAAGCTTTGTCTCTAGCAAAATGATCTCACCTACTAGAACACAACCAGCAAGCATTTTGATTGTGACTGTCATTAATGCAGTGATACTTTGTTTGTTAGTAAAGCCAGCAAGAACTAAATGTTCCATTGAAGGATCACAGGAGATTGGAAAAGACGTTATCTTGAAATGCGCATCGCAAGAAGGATCCCCACTTTTGTCTTATGACTGGAGGAGAGTATCTGGCAGACAGGAACTTCCTGCCACTTCCATGCTGAGTACTGTCAAACTTTATTTATTACTCTTAAATATTTAAGAAAGATTGCATTCATATTTCTGGCTTATCTTGACTTCTGAGCATCTCATACTTGATATTAGTGTAGAGTAGTCAAGTTAAGTGTCACTTCTGCCCTCCCACTGGGTAATAAAACTGACTTTGAAACAAGTTGGGTTTTTTAAAATTTTTTATTCATACTGGGAAATGTTTCAAGCCTTAAGTTGAGATTCTTACCGTTAGACTGCAGAATCATGCTCATCTGAGTGTTGTGAGTTCTCTTGCCTGCTGGTGTTAGCTGCTTTTGTGCTCAAGTGGACGGTAGTGAAGAGTCGGAACACAGTCTAGACTAGTGGTTAGAGCTGTGCTTGGGGAAGTGGAGATAAAAGGTTGGATTTTATGAGAGATTGAACTGAGGTCTTTGCTTCCTGATCAAGTGACAGAACTTGCTTAAAAAGGGGTACATATCTTTAGAAGAAAAGTTGTCAAGAGTAACGGAGAAGAGAAGGCTTACCCTCTTCTTACAAGAGCTAATGTACAGGAAAGAGTTACATATTCTGAATTTTGACTGATGGATTCCAACACACTATAGCGGTGGTACTGGATTTTCATTGCGAGAACTTCATTGTTGAAGGTTAATTTGTGAGTTTTGGCTTTGCAAAGGTTATTCTGGAATATTTTTTGGAAAAGTATTGCTCAGTACCAGTTCTTTTTGATCTTCTTTGTAGTTATGAAAACCTTAACCTTGAGATGGTAGGGTTTCCTTGCAGATGAAGCAGTTTAAGAATCTGCTTACAAATAAACACGTTTTAACTAAGGTTGTGTAGGACATACAGGACAAAGTGGTATCATGTGTCTAAGAGTAACAAAAGTGGATGTCTAGAAGAGAGACAGAAAGTTGTGTGGTTCTTCCTCATAGGGGTCTCCTATCCTGTAACTTATGCCACAAGAAATTCAGATGTGACTTCAGTTTAATTGATTCAAAACAAACAAAACCTGACTTACGCGAATTTCTCCAGTTTTCTTTAAACTTTTGTAGTCTCTTAAAATCTCTACTGTCTCTAAAAATCAGCTACATGTGAAGAACCTCATACTGTTCTTCATTTTGAACTTGCCACCTGGTAGCGCTGTTGGATATTGCTTATTTTGTGTTTTGACAGGGAGCAGTTGATCACTAATGTCCTTCTCTGTACCAGTCAAGACCTTAAGCTTCTGTTGCTATGGCCCGCCCAAGTTTGTCTCATGGTAACAAGAAAAATCAATTCACGATATCAGTGCTGGACAAGAATGAGTGAGGAAGTGTGCAAAAGTGGCATGTAACTCAATAAAACAATGTGAATGTAGGTTTGGGGGACACTGAACATGTTCTCAAGAATTGAGACACTACCTAACTTGTTCAGCAGGCAGAGCTAAGTCTTTGTGTGGTGCTTTGTTCCTGTGTAGTTGCTTGCAGTGCTGATGGCAAATCTATTGGCAATTAAAGCATGCAAGCCAATTGAAGTTCATACAGTAGAATCTCACAAAGGTAGCTGTCAATGGCTTTGAAAGCCTTGGGGAAATACTCTGTTTTCACTGTTTGTCTCTTGTGCTGTCAGCATAGCTAGACTTAATTGGTCACCCATTGGAGTGCAGTGTTCAGGTTAGATCCACCTCATGGGTTCTGCAGGCATCTGAGCTGGTTTTGTGGAATCAGTTTAGACAGAAAGTGGACAGGATGTGGTACTTCTGGGGTGCAGTTAATCTTTTGTATTTTAGAATTCTATCTTAGGGTGAGAGAATTGACTGTTTTAAGCATCTGTTCCTATCTATTGACAGAGCAATTAGTCTGTAGGCTTAATATTAAAGTCAAATGCTGTGGAATAAGTTTCTAATAAGGTAAAAGACTTTTACAAATAATAGTATTTTGCAGCACGATAGACTTTTGTTTTTATTTGGATATTTTTAATACGGCATTTTTTAGTTAATACTTCATCTGTGTCCTGGATAAATAATTCTGTAGTGTTGAATATGGAATTAACCTTTGGAAAATGGTAAACCTCTACCTTTTGTTGTTTGTAGATAAAAATACAGGGGAACTTCTCTTGAAAAATGCCTCTCAAGACTATTCTGGTACATACAATTGTGTTGCCTCAAACAGAGTTGGCACGGATGAATGTTCTGTTGAGCTGAATGTCACCCCTCGTAAGTGTTTGCTGTGTAATGGTCGCATAGTGCTTTGTGTATTAAAACTGAATAATCTTGTTTCTCTAAACTCCTAAAAGATTAAAAAAAAAAAACCAACCCTGTTGTGTAACTGATGGTTGCTGCTTCAAGTCTTTACTTCCCAAAATGTTGCTTTTTATGCAGAAAGCTGTAACTCTTATTGTTTTAAATTTGTGTAATTGAAGCATACCCTCTGTGATTCAATTATGTACTATTAACCTGGATCATGTGGAAACATACTGTTTTTAATACTGAGTTAGGAGAAAAGAAGTTGGTGATAGAAATTTGACACCTAACAAACAGTATTGTTGTTTATCTATTCTAGCTATAAATACAGCTGGTATAATTGCTGGAGCTATTATAGGAACTCTACTGGGTCTTTCTGTACTGGCTTTTCTTGTCTTCTGTTGCTGTAAGAAACATAGAGAGAAGAAATATGAGAAAGAAGTACATCATGATATCAGGTAACGACATATCTCTAGTTTCAGAGCAGTATTATTTGAAGATTAACTTTTACATGTGTGTTTCTGCAAGTAAGATACTTAGCTGAGATTTCTGTCTTAATCTGGAAAGTTTATTAACATAGTAACAGCTTGTCAGAGAACTTTGTTTTGAGTGTGGTGTAGGTAGTCATGTCTAATTTCAGTAAAGATTTTTAAAGTCAATGAGTACTTGAATTTTTTTAACTTAAAGTAATATGTGAGCCTCTTTTGGCTACTGTGTCAGAATAAAAAAAAACAAACTGAAAACGTTTTGTAAGCTCCCACATAGTAATGGTGACTGAACTCTTGTTCTGCAACTGTTTTTTTGTTTGTTTCAGAGAAGATGTTCCACCTCCAAAAAGTCGCAGTTCAACAGCCCGCAGCTACATAGGCAGCAATCGGTCTTCTCTGGGTTCAATGTCTCCCTCAAATATGGAAGGATATACCAAAACCCCGTATAGCCAAGTCCCAAGTGAAGACTTTGAACGTCCTCCTGGTCAAAACACAACCTTTGCACCTTCAAAGGTAGCTGCACCTAATTTAAGTAGAATGGGAGCTGTTCCTGTGATGATTCCAGCACAAAGCAAAGATGGGTCCATAGTATAAAATATTATTAATTTAAATGCTGGTTTTTATGTGTTCTTTGTAAGTGTTAGAGAAAACTACTGTGTTTCATCCCTCATTTAAACAATGGCATGCAATTTTCCTTGAAGAAACTGAACAAGCTAGTGTGAAAAGCCACCAATTCTAATTTTTAATTTTAAATTTATTAGTATGTGACAGTTGAACTATTTGCTAAAAGCATTAAAGTTCCTAAATATCGGACACTGAAGGTATTTGGACCTCTGGTAGGTTGCTGAAGAGGCACTGTCAGCTAATGTGCAGTTCTGAATATGTAACAGTAAGACAAGTGGGAAGTAACAAAAGCATTTCATATGTAGACCATGAAGTTTCTCAGAGTTCCTGAAACTTTATCCTCAATTTTGGAATAACAGAAATATTTGAACTTCACCACTGTCTGATGTAGTTGCAGGGGGCTGAGATACTGAGGATGACTCTGAATTCTGTTCAAACTATTTATGCAGATCTTTAACCTGGTTATGTTTACTTCTTGAGCTCTTATTTCAGGGGCTACCAGTTACTTGATTGGCTCAATTAATTTAACGAGTCTATTCTGAATTAAAAATTTCAGTGAGTGGAAATATGATGGGGGACCTTGCAAGCTCTTTGAAACATGAATTTTTCTGTAATGACTAGTCCTAGTCGTGTCAGATAACTTAGTACATATGTTACCTGATGCAAGAGGTCCTATGAGGTTGTTGGTGGCGGTACGTAAGCTTTAAAATCTAGATCAACTGTTACTGTCACAGTAAGAATGAATACGTATCTTTATACAGGTCTTAAGTTAATTGTACCTTGCGTTTTCCAAAGCCTGTGTAGATTCTAAGACAGTGCTCCTACTTTTTTCCAAACGGATTACGTAGAAGCTCCATGGGGTTTTAATGAAAGCTATTAAGTAACTGGTATTTGATATGTCCTCTTGCTCTAGCATCACTGTGGAAACATCTTTTTCTCTATATACATGTAAGCAGTAGTTTGTCTTTCCTTATGATGCTAATATCTTTCTGTATGAATTTGCAAGGAGTTTTAAGCTCATTTCTCCTCGCCTCTTCAACAGCACTAAATATTATGAACAGACATTTAGACTTAAGAGCAAGAGTTATGCAGCCAGAATCGGAGAGAAAATAGTTATCCAGAATTGTTGATACAAATCTCGTGTTTCAAGATTAAAACCCTTTCTTCCCGATTTTGCAAACTGAAAGCATTACAGGAGGAACAGAACAATTCCTTCTCTTACTTTCACACATGCTTACGGACTTTTGATAGCTTCTGATGACTGATATTATATAACTGTGGAAGCTGGATTTAAAGCTTCGCACAGTTTGAATATTTGCAGATTTTTTTTCTTCCTTCCTATTTTGTACTTTCTTCTTCATCCTGTGCTGGGGGGCAGGGTGGGGGGAGTCCCTTCAGCTTATTCTAGCTATAGATGTTAAACTGCAAGGTATTTTGGAAAACTCTAAAGGCATATAGTACGTGGCACTGATGTTGATGAAGGAAATATCTGAATAGCTTGTTGAAAAATGTTAGAGGATTATTTGTATGTAGCAACAGTGTGAGAGAAAACATTTCCCCAAACTTCTAGGTTTAGTGTCTGCTTTTTCGTAGCTGCTTAGAGATCTGTGATTAAATTCTTTGGCTTACTACTAAATGTTTGTCCTATCTGTAGTTAGGTGCATAAGTTTTGACTGGCACTATTAATGTAAAGAAACATACCCTTCATGCTGAATTTAGAAACTTGAATGACTATTAAGTATTCTAGACTTAGTTTTACACATTTGGGACTTTTTAGATTGTAAACTGATACTGTTAGAGATCAGATTTTTTTATCTTTCATGTGTGCCTTGTCAATAAACTTTGCCTGATTGTAACTTAAGTTTTTATGAAATTTCTGGTGCCTAAACTTACTGTTTGAACAGGTGCTTAGATGATGGTACAGTTCTTAAAACATGACACTGTGATCTGATTTCTTGATTCTTATGTACTATTTATACCTCTTCGTACCTATTTTCGGATGTGACTTCAGTGTCTCTCTCTATTGTTCTGTATTTCAAAATGTCAGTTACTTCTTCAATTGCTAATTATGATCTAAGTGTTTATATTCCTGAAAACTGTTCAGTTGTTGTACCAATGAGATGGGTGATTGACTTTTATTTGTATGGTAAATATAGGTTTAGTAACTGTGCCAAACATATGCTTATGAAGAACAATAGATGAGGAGGCATCATCTTGCATCCAATTATTGATAGAAGAGACTTCCAAGACTTCAATCATACACTGATTGTTTACCTTGAAACTAAGGCCTTCCTTAATTAAAAGGGTATAGTTATTATAAATACAAGTTTGAGTACAAAACTAAACTGCATCACAGACTGAGAGATAGCTATAAACCTAAGCAACCAGGCAACAGACCTACTGAATTTGGTTCTTAGCCATCTGTGGACATAGGTGAGATTAGATGTGGCTTTTGTTTTTTGTTTGTTTGTTTGCAGTTTTGGTTGGTGTTTTGGTTTTTCGTTGTTGTTGGTTTGGTGTGTGGTGGATTTTTTTTTTTTTTTTGGTTTGGCCTGAGACACCCTGTACTTAGAGAGTCAGGTAAGCCCTAGGACACTCAAGAACAGAAACCTATCTCACTAAAGCATACAGAGCAGAGTTTACACATGCTTAATGCTCTGTCAGCTTGTACAAAATAATAAATGGACAGAACAGAAGGACAGCATGATGTGCCCTCAGAGCCTAGCTGTTAGGCGTAGCAGCCTTGACAGCATCTGTCTACTTATGTAATTGCATGGAAAATAAAAGAAATAGAATCTGGCATAGCCCTTATCTGAAATAAAGAACCTCTGACTTGGGGTAAACTTTGCCTCAAGTTGCTATCATCATGCCTTTCTGAATGGATACAACACTACTCTGAAAACATAATACTGCTGTTATAAATTATTGCTTTCATCAATAGATTGTTCACTTACACTAGATTATGATTCTCAAAAGCAGCTACTATAGTTTGGCAATGATTTCTAGCTGTGTAGGAGATGAACTAGTTAAACACATGAGGGGTCCGACCTTACAGATAACTCTGCTAACAGAACTTTTTAGGAAGTAATGGCAGCTGATACACCAGTTAGAAGGTGGCATTTTTAATGTCTCATTTTATGGAAAAAAAAAAGGGGGGGGGGTACCATTATGTAAATACTCTAAGTGAACTCAAGAAACTTCTAGTTAATGTCATGACTGTAAACTTGCCTGTTGAGGACTACTATATATAGAAGAAAACCCTCAGTTTTAGCATGGTGTGAATAAAGTGTTAGACTTGTAATACTGTAGAGGTTACGTAACACTTGTCCATACATTACAAGCAGTTTCATAAACTTTCTGAAATGGATATTTAAAGATATTTGTGTGAAGCTTCCTTACCTAAAAATGAATACTTCTTCCAAAACTGTGTAGTGCACAAAAATGCCTTGTTGGAGGGGTAAAACATGACTTTTGAAAGAACTGTACAATGCATACATCTTTATCAACTCAGATAGTCGCATTCATATTAGATGTATGCTTCCTGCTTAGTAGTACAAGTAAGACTTCTTAATTGCAAGTTTTTCTGTAATGCTGAATATCTGAATATTGTATATTACTGGTTTCCATGATAAGCTTTTGGTTTTGTTCTTAACAGTGTATATTCTGGATCACTTTAGACCTTTATTCCAGTCTGAAGATATAATACTATTTGTGTCACTTAAACCTTGTTTTATACACTTCATAGGTGCTTTATGGGACCCTTTGGTTATTGGTCCTCTAGCATTGAGGCACAGCTCAACTGAAATTGGAGCAATAATATTTCCTGGAATTCAAAATGTTACGATGTTACGTTACACTTCTCATGCACAAAGCATGGACTTGAATATTGATATGAATTTCAGTATGAGGTTTTATATTCACACTTTTGGGGGAATGGTATTTTAAAATACAAGTATTGTGACTGAATTTGTAAAAACAAAATCCAAAATCTTAAAATGCTGTAGTTCCATGACAGACTTGTGTACTTTTTGAAATAAAACTGTTGGAGAAAACAGTAGTCTGTCTTTATTTTAAAGCAGCACTTGTGTATGGCTTCAGCTTTTTCTTTATGTGATTGCAAGTGAACTAATAAATATGGCTGTGTATACCACGCTGGCATTAATCATTTTATTTCTTGCTTTCCCCCCCATTAATTTCTAAGTGAAGTAAAACTTTAGGTATTTTAAAACATGCACTTATTTGTGGTTTCTAATTGTAGATACACAAATGTAGTGATCAATTTTAAAAACATACCAGAGCGATCTCAACAGTTATTCTGAAACATAAGGCTGGAAAGGGACTTCAGATTAAATTTCATCCCCCCTTTATGTTAGGTAGAACCTCAAATTCTTGAAAGTGATAAATTCTTGCCTTTTAAAATTCAAACAAGCAGGTTTACAGCACTCAAAGCATGTTGTTGCCTGGTTTTATATTGTCAGTTAACGTGCATCTTTTTTGATTCAAATTAAGTCGACTTGGGATACTCCCCTCCCTTTGGCCTCACAAACCAACGGATGACTGTCCTTGTAATTTTACCTAAGATTAATGCAACTTCTCTAGTGTCGTCTTGGGCACATACTTAGTTTTGGGAAACAAAGTCTGGTGTGGACTCTGTTTGCATTAATGGCACCTATTATGTTTATATCATTGGAGGCCTAATTAGCTTACATTTGTTCATAATGTATGCATATATTTATATGTTACAATGTATGCATATCTTCATATGTTAACGTGTACCTGTGCCATGCCAGATACTTCAGTCACTTCTTCGTGTATATATTAAAAAAACCTGTTTGAGACATATGTGCACAAGCATATGAAATTAAATGGAGTACTGGGGGGAAAAACCTTTGAGAATTATTTCTATTTCAAATTAAGATTTGTGCTTAAATACAAAAGGAAACCTAATAAAAATGAAGGTTAAGAAACCTTTCTACACCCTTAACACCAAGATTTAAGCTCAAGACTACTCAGGTGGCAGTTTTGTCACAGATGGCACTTGCATGCCCCAGCTGCCACAGGTCTTTTATTTGGAGATGAGATGATTGTGAATCAGAGAAGCTGAGTACCTCCAGCTTGTGTGTGGGAATTCCAGCAAATCGGCTAGTGCTTTCCAGAGTGTGTCCTGAAAGAATAGCAGTACTCATCATGTGGTAGTTCTAAAAAAACCTTTGTGGTCTTTATATATGTATTAGATCATGCCTTGGATAAAGCTTCTTAAAAGGTTTGTCTTGCTGGGTTGTTGGTTTTTTTTTTTTTTCTTCTCTGAATGTCTTTCTGTATTTTGAGCTTACTATTTCAAATTTACTTCTCGGATGGAGAAGCTTGAGTTCTTTCAAGCTCTTGATAATGCTGATAGGTGATTAATTGTTTCACTGTTTTAGAAAACAGTTAACGCTAGTGACTTAGCCTTGCTTTCTTGTGTGTAAAATCTATAAAACAACACCAAAAGAGCTTGTGAAGAAAATAGCTGATCAAGGAGCAAAAGCAAAAGTAGAGTGAAAGAAACTATGAATGTTGCCTACCTTTCCAAGTCTTAGTTTACTCTAAAAGTAGCTTTCACTTGTGGGATGACTGTAGGTGATTGCTCATAACGTGAACACTTGCATCTTAATATAAAAATAATGCGTGTACTTGAGTTACGATGACTCTTGCTTTTTTGACTTGCTTTAGGCTTTTTGCAGCCTGGTACAGACTCAGCTATCAGGAGAAGAATATGAACCTTTAATTTTATAAAATAACCACTCTGGCAGAAAACTGGCCTGGAGGATTGCATTGTCCCTGCTTCTGACTTCTGTTCAAAACCAGGTTTCTGAAAATAGGAATCCTTTAAGGATCCTGGATTTTCATATTGTAAGTCAATGTTAGTGCCACCCTCCTAAGCCGGAGTTTTGAAAGGCTGCAGCTTTCAGCTCTGGGGTCCTGGTCAGGTTGCTTTGAATATGCAAAGTCAATCACGTTTAGTGACAGCAGCTGCTAGCTGGCTCCTCATTTTTAGTGGGTCAGCACAGTCATTGAAATTTCCTTTTTTTTTTTTTTTTTTTTTTTTTTTTTTTTTTTTTTTTTTTTAATAGTATTGACCAGATGAAGGACAGAAGGACAACTACCACGTTATTCAGGAAACATTAAGAAAGTTGTACAGCTCATAGAGGAACCTTGTATGGTGTCAGGGCTGCTGGATGGCGGGAGGGAGGGGAAGGGAGTAGCTCTGCAGAAGTTGAGCGTGTTGGTTACACAATTCGATTATGTAACAATTTTAAAGCATGGCCATATTAGAAGAGACATTAACATCTGAAAGCGCATCGTTTTACCTTCGGTAATCTGATTTTTTTTTCTTTGGGGGGGTGGGGATAAGCCCTCTGGAGGCAGTATGTCAGCTGGGAAGCGCAGGAAGCGGAGTGATGCCGTGACAGTTGTCCCACTTGCCGGGGCTGGCGGCTGTGGCTCCGCCAGCTGCAGGCGGGCAGGACAGAAGGCGAGCGCTGCACCTGAAGGGTATTGGACTCTCTTTCCTGGGGTACTTTTCCAAATTGCAAAATGAGGAGAGGGAAACAGTGAGTCTGATTGGTTTGTGGGGAATTTTGTAGCGAGGATCTGTATTTTGGAAAGACAAGTGAACTGTCCAACTTCTTGAAGCCTTTCCCTGCTCTGGTTTCCAGCAGCATCTGAGGTGTGGGGGGTTTCCGACAGTCTGCAAAACCTTTTTGCATTTAGAGTTACTCACATACATGGCCAGCATATCTTCATTGCTTAAATTGCAGGGTCTCGTACTCTTCCTGCTGTGAAATAATGTCTGTATGTGTTGGTTTTGGTTATATTATTGCTAAAAATACTGTATAAAGAAACGGTCAGAAACTGGAGACCGAAGTTCCCTGAACGCCCCAGACAGGGTGAACGGTGACAGCACGGCTGCTGGGTGCTCTGGGCACAGACACCTCCAGGGATGCAGTGGGCACTGAGGTTAGGTAGCAACTCGTTCACAGTGTGGTGTCAAGGAATACTAAGTCAGATGGTAAAGAGCTATAAAAGTAACTTAGTACCATTAGTGTAATAGCTTCCAGTGATGTCGATTTTGCAAATAATGTTCTGTGTGAACAGGAAGGAAACCCGAGGTTTTGTTTCTTCTGGCCAGTCACTGCTGTACAAGTGAAGTAACACCTTTTCATAGCTTATGACTTCGCTTGCTCCGTGATTTCTAAGTGAAACTGTTATCTCATACAGGAATCTGAATCCCCTTTTTTTCATACACTTGGTAACGTTTTACTTGTGAAACCGCAGTCAGGATTAGTCAAATTTCACACAAGTTAGTGCGCAGCAGAGCATCTGTTCTTGATGTTTAAGGTCTCTGATTGCAGGCATCAGCACCAGCGAGGCACAGGGGACTCACTCGCGAGTCATCTGAACGGGTGGTGTTTCTAAGAAATATTTGCCACAGTCAAAACACTCGTGCTGTGCCTTACTTAACTGTAGGAAATCAAGATAAAGTTATTACTTAAGGTTTCCATTTGCTACTAGGATAACTCAGGTGGGAGGGAAACTGATAGCCTTAGACCGGAAAGAAAGGCAACTGGTGGCAGTACATAAAACTACTGGATTGCTTGTGACTGCTAAAGAAGATGACAATTCTGGGGCACAGCTGGTGGTTTGTGGAACATGTCAAAAAGCTTATGTTGTGGCTGCTAGCACTGAACTTCTTATCCGGATAAATAAAATGCCCTTCCATGTCACTTCCAATCCTGTAACTGTCAAGAGCTGAAACAGTTCATCTAAGCTGTAAGAGCTGTAAAATACAAAAGGAGGCTTGCAATTACTTTAATATGAGGCTTGCAATTAATATACCTTCCCCTGTTTCTTACACAAGAAAAATTACAACTTACTAAAAGGACACAGCTTCAAATGAACTGTTTGGTCTTGCCCTGGTTTCATCCTTGTATTTTTTAATTCAGTATGAAATTACTTAAGAATTGCAACGTCTCTTTCTCTCGCTTCAGACTTGAGTTGTGGTTTGGGTGACCTCTTTAGGTAACCTGTTTGATTTAATGACCTTGTATCCCTATTTAAGAGAGAATTTGCTGTGTTTAAAACAGAGAACTTAAAAAA
>VYXH01012430.1:83628-97550 GCA_013397275.1 Burhinus bistriatus | reverse complement strand
AAAAAAAAGAGCTGTGATCTCCCATACCATCTCCAGCCCACTTGGAAAAAACGTTTGATGGCTAAATATGAGCACTTTGTATTAGAAAAAAGTAATAAATTTTGTGTTTGGGAATACTGACCACCGTCTTGCAGCTAGCACTTGGGCAGCCTGTGTCCCCTTCTGCAGCTAAACGTGACCCAGTGGCTCGGCGGTGGTTCGCAGGGACTTGGTAACGAATGTTAGGTTTTCCAGCAGAAAGCAAAATAACCTTCTTAGACGCTGGAAAGATATTTTCTTATTGCTTACTCAGGAAAATAATTTAGGTAAGAAAATGGTTATTGTAATCCCCATCAATTAAGATGTTTTTCTGTATAAGCTCTGACAAAAAGCTGTGAACTGTACAGAGATCATTAAAGGAAACGTACAGCTGAGGTATGAATGTAGTTTGTGATAGGTTTTACCAGTTGTGCTGAGGAATGCTGTATTACCTTTACACACACTATTGCTGGGCTGGAAGTACATACTTCTGCATCCCTTTCATTTACCAAAAAAAAAAAAAAAGTGTAACTGAAGCCTGATTGATTAGTATGGATCAGATCTTAAAGTTAGTCATGAAAATGTTTTTTTCCCTTAGACTGAAGTTAAGGTCACCAGCGATGTTTCTTCATTTGCTGCTCATTCAGGAAAAAAAAAAAAAAATTCCTCAGACACATCATAATTGTATCTGTTGGTTTTCTTTTAGGAGCAAGACAATGAAAATTGTGATTATTGTACAGATAATATACAGTTCTGATCACGCTAGACTTTCATACCAGAAAGGCATCGAAGTTCTAAACATCAATTACATGTTTTTAAAATCAAGGTTATGTTGCTACTTGAAGTATTTTAGATGTATTATTTGATATATGCATATCAATGTGATTTTTTTTTTTTTTAATAGTGCATGAACTGGGGAGGCAGGCGGGAATCTCAGACGGCCCACTAAAATCCTGTATTCCTAGATGAAAGAGCTGGAAGGGATGTTAGAGCCTTTATGCTTAACAGTCCTTTTTGTTGCCTGAATTAGCATAATTTCCCTGCCCCTGGTGTTACCTGGGCAAGATAGGATTTTAATCAGCACTCTGAGTGGGATATCCAACTGGCAGTGAAAATTGGGTCATTATATTACACGTGTGAATTTTATTCTGACAACATCCCTTGTCTGTGGCAACCATATTAACTAGTTAACTTGCTGCCGGCTTTATAGTGTGTGCATGGGGGGAACGTTGCTGAACATGCAGGCAAACTTAGGACATCCTTAATGCTCAACATGGCTAATGGAAAATCACTCACCTGCAATAATAATAAAAGAATCCCAAGGCAAGGGACTCTGATTAACGAAGTGAAGGATTAGGGTTGATGTCCTGGCTCTGTCATGACTTAACCATGTGGTTAGTTTGTTTGTGGGGTTTTTTTGTTTGTTTTAAACATCGACATCTCCTTATTTCTCGGCTTCGACTTGTTAGAATGGAGATAGTTCTGTTGACTTTTAGAGACTTTTGGAACTAGAGTTTTCCATTGCACTGTTGTTTTTTTAAAGCTATCCTTGATGAGTCTATTCAGTCTTCACCATCTAGTACTGATTTTCACTTCTTTCATAATCACAGAAAATTTTCAAGTACAGGTATTTAAAGATAGTTACCTTGGTCAAGAACATCTGTGGTTGTCTCTGGCTCCCGCTGTTTGCTTTTTTGTAATACTATCCTGACAATAGTCACTCTTCCAGTACTTCTAGTGCTACCTGGGTATCTCAAGTTGTACTAAAAATAATAGTAGGACAGATCTCATTAGGCAGCTTTTGGAAGGTGAAAGATCCTCCAAAGCCCATTGCCAATGCAAGGGGAAAACGAGTTTCCTCTGGAGGCTTTGTCAGAGATCCCAGCTTGGATGCCTGCTTGGCATCACCTGGGAAGGAGGCAGCTTCTCTCTCCTTCCACTCAGCGGCATGTAGGAGACAACGTTCACCTGGGCCGGTGTCCCTCCTCGCTCAGCTGGGCCATGGGGCACTCCATCACCACCGTGTTCCCTGCTGCTCACGTACTAGTCTGTTGGAAAGTATTCTCAGGATAAGGTAGTTCATCCTATTTATTTTGCAAATGCAGAAGCAAGATGTGTTGAGTAATTCTCTTCAGCGTTACTGATGTTGGAGGTACCTAGCCGTGTATACTGACACTGCCAGGCTGAGGTACGTAAACAGAGACGTAGAGCTCCTTCTTGGTGTCATTGCGTTGGCCCCATTTTAATACAACTTTCCTCTGCCTACAGCTCCCCTCTTACATTGGTGGGTGACCTTCCTCTTTCTATTACTTGCCACCTTTTTCTTTCCAATTGCTGGATTTATTTCACCACTGAAGCAAGGTGGATTTTTAGACAGTTTTTCCCTTTTCTGAGTATGTTGCTATTGAACGTGCTTTTGTGGAAGGTCATTCCTTTTACTGATCTTTTCTATCATAGTTTTTTTTGTAACCAGTTCACTCATTTGTCTCTGATTTAGGCATTGGGCACTTTAAACTAAATACACCATATATTGTATTTTAGACTGGCCCCTGTTTTTCCAGCTTAAACATAATAAGATTGCAAGTACCTGGGGAGACAGCAGTTTCCCGTTAATTGGTATTTTTCCTTGCAAGATCCAAAAGAGTCACCACATCTTGTTCATAAGTTACAACACTGGTGGGTGGATTTTTTTTTTCTTTTACCACAGCTGCATGAATAACCCCTAGCTGCATGCTAGGGTTCACTTGCCAGACTGCATTTTTCTTTACTTTTTTTTTTGTTTCTTTGTTTTGGTAGAGTTTTACTTAAATGAGAAGGAAAGAAGAAGAAAATCAAGACTGAAATTATCAGGACAGTGCAGGCAAAGGAGAACATGTTATGTTGCATTTGTTCCCTTTTGCCCTTCTAGCTCATTTAAGCATCTGATTTTTAAAAACCTCTGCTTTTCCAAACAATGAGGGGATCAAAACCTCTCAGCCCATCCCAGCTCATCTCTGTGTGCCAGATAGCAGATTTTTTTTTCTTCATAAGCAGGGTATGTTAATTGTCTCTGGACTCATTCATGAAAGGGAGCGAACGGGCCGTGCTTGCTGGAGAGGTGTCGTTACGTGAGCCCCTACTTGCACGCCTGCCTTATCCCTGAGAACAGCTAGATTTATAAACATTTTGGCATGCAAGAGCTCCCTTTCTTCATCCTATCCCATTCTGTTGGAAAAGCCTGAACTGTGTGGGGAGCAGCTTAATCTTTATTTAGAAGGCATATGTTTACTAATTATTAACTAAGTAGCTGTTCAAGAGCTATTAATGCAAGAAGTTGGAAATAGGAGCGTTGTGTTAGCTGTGGTGCAAAGATGGGAATACAGGCAGAAAGGACACTTCTCGCCTCAGTGTTCAGTCCCAATTAATATGCCTCTTCCAGAGTATCCGTGAATTTGATCAAGTACAATTGCAGGCTGATACTGGGGTTCTTGTTCCTGTGATACTAGAGCTGAAGATAACATGTATTAGGTTAGGGTGGACAGTAAGTTCTGGGGAGGGGAAGCTGCCAGAATCTTCCAAAATGGAGAAAACATTAGATAACTGATCCTGAAAATAAGCTTTTACACTGTAACGTTCCTTAAAAGAATAAATATATGAACAATAGCCAGAATTCAGTTGTAAAACAGATTCTCATGCTAGATAATAGCTTTAAATAGAAGGCAAATGTGGTGATTTAATGCCAAGCAGTACTTGGTACTGCTTTGAGTTATGCTTCCAAGCAAGGTTTTGTGAAGGTACTCGATTATTTTTACTGTCATGTGGAACTGGAAGATTTTATTTGATGTGTAATTCTAATTGCAAGGAAGAAAGTGAGATGTTACAGAGGTAGCCCCAGTCATTTTTTTTTAGTTACTGGTCTTACAGAGAAAGTATTGTGGCATTGAGGCGTGTTGTAAAAATCTCTGAGGACTTGTGCAGTACTAAAAAAGCCGGTAATAAGCTGAAATGATGGAGTAAGAAAATGAGGTGTTTCCATCAAATGCAATATATCCATACACATTTGTGAATTATTAATTAGGATGAGTTGTTTTCTGTCAGAATATTACGTTTGGAAAATGAACTGTAACTGGAACAATGAATTATTTTTTACTATCTATCTGCAAGAAAGTATCCCCAGAAAAAGTCAACAAAAATAGTCAAGGAACTAGAACTGACTTCTAAGGAAATGGTGAAACAACCAAGTATGCAGATTAGGATGAGTCACTGGATTCTCTGAGAAGACTGAGTGTTTATAGCAGTAAACAATAAAAATGTGTGGTTCTTTGATAATTCAAGTTACTGTTATGAAACTGAGGAGAGAGGCATCTAAGCAGACTTTGACAGATACTTTAAAAATTGATGGCAATAGGTATGCTCTGGGAAATCCATGAGGATTTTCAAATGATCTAGGTGAAGATACTGAAAATTTGCCATTAAATTAAGTTTATGGTCATTTAAAGTCCACTGATAAGTGGAGTCAATATGCTACACCACTGCACTGGTTTTCTGCAAGACTCTAATCTGAATGACCATAACTTGGGTGATGATTGGAATCATGCATTTAATTACTATATATTACAGTATCTAGTCTCTTTTTAATATAGATTAATGGTATTCTTTCTTTTTGTAGTATGACATCGCACACAAGATTGGTGACATAACAGTGGTATAAACATGAAGAAACAGGCATCATTTTTTGCATGACTTTCAAGTGTGGTGAAACTGAAGTACATTATGAAATGAAGTGCTGGTTTTTTTACCTGTTCTCACTTTAGATTCAAGATTGTTAAGTAGGCTGTATTCGGTTTTGTAAGTACCAAATTTTTTCTTTTATGTATTTTTAATGCAAAGTTTACAAAGTGACTACCAACGTTTTTCGTGCTCATTCTGTATTTTGAAAAGTGTGCACAATCACTCCTCTCTGCCCTACCACCACGGAGATTCAAAAGCTCGTGAGGTTAACAAAATCAACTCAGGTAGCAGAAAATATAGCCTTAAGCGGAGGGGCGTTGAAAGAGATTGGAATCTGAAATAGAGTAGTTTTGTTTTTTCCTAGCTTTCTGATCTGCTGATTCGATAGGAAGTGTGTCATTTATTTAGTGCTGTAGTGACACCAATGAGGTCTTACGACCTGTGTGTGAAACGCGCTGTATTTTAAGATTGTATATATTTTATAACACTTAATAAAATGTACTTGAATGCTACAGTTAACACACGCTTCAGCATAATCTGTTAATGCAGGTGTTGTGGTAACTCAGGTCTGTACACTGCCTCATTCCTTCTGCTCCCCAATTTACCCTGCAGGACACCGGAGGAAGAAGAGCGCGCTCTTTAAACCAGGCCAGTTGTGGGCTCCTTGTTGCCTCCCATGGCATCGAGACTTTGGGTATTCACTTCCTGAGGAAAATACTAATCTCCCTAACCACGTAAGGATAAGACCATTGTAGACTGATGCCGTGGATGGGAGCTTAGTAATTAATTTTTGGAGCTTCGGACCCTGCTAGTACTCGGGCATTTTTGATACCTCGTTATCTGTCACAGCCCACATAAATCAGAGCGCACAGAAGGACACCCTGTCATTTAGGAACTAACAGTGAGCATATGCAAACTTAAACCTGTCTTTGATCAACTATATCTTTCTGTGCTCTTGAGAAATACTGGGTGTATGTGCACATGCTGGTTTTTTACTATTGTAGATATGTAGATACTAATTTAAAGATTGATCCAGTGATACCTCCTATGCTGTGCTCTGGAGGCAACCATATAATCCATTGGTGAAACTGGTGGTTATAATGCTGATAAAATACGTTACTTATTAATTCACTTTGCTTCTGTTTTTGAGAGGAGCACAGCTAATTCTGGAATAAACTCAAACTCAGATGCTTCTGACCAAAAGATCCATGTAACTGGTTTTGTCACTGTACATGAAAAAACAAGCAAAACCATCTAAGAAAACAGTAATATCTTCATGAGAGAAATGAGAGGAGGGTTTTCAGGTTTGAGTAGCCAATTTAAAAAAAAAAGAAAAAAATCATTCCAAATCTAGTAACGTTCAATACTATAATTACAGAAAAGATACTTTGCCTTTAAGAAGCACTTGTTTTTATGCCAAAACATTACATTCCTCATTCTCTCCTTTGACTCCGTGCTGCCTAAACTTGTCTGTGAGTGAATCTGGCACGTAATTAATCAGGGTAAAATTCCATTGGGATCAGTGTGAAAGGTGCCTGGTCAAGAAACAGCAACTGCCTGTTTAGTATATGTTCTGTAAGGTAGTGATTTATAGAATATAACTTACCTTTTTTGCTACAGTGTGCTCCATATAAGATGAGTGTCTTTTTTTCTCCTAATGATCACCATCATCTGAGTGCTTGATTGCTGGTGGTTTAGGAAGGGAGGAGAAAGATGGGAGTTGCTGTGCAAGCTTATAGTGTTGTTTAAAACCTGAGTTTTAACTCTTTTTTTGCAGAAAAATCTGCAAAACTTGATGCACCAAAGTATGTTCTGGAAGGAATAAGTGAAATAAACTATTTTTTTGTACTCAAATTCCTACCTAAATTAACTTTTAATATGTATATATTCTAAGTAAAGAAGTACGTAACAAATGCTGTCATTGAAGTTTAAACGTGTGTGTCTATTCTGCAAAAAAAATTGGCATTTAGTTTTTCTTCAGGAAACATGTAATTGGACAACTACTTTGTCATCTGTCTAATGAGTTGCTTGGCTAATCCACATGATCTTACCAGATGTCCTGATCCCAATACTGAGTCTTTTGAAGAGTCCTGTGTGTTGGGTATTTAGTCCAGATGTCTGCCCCAGTGAGGTCACCCAGTAAGTGTTGTTAACTTTATGTTGCTCTGGCGTAAGCAGGGTACGAGTTTGAAAGCTTGTCTGATGCCACACAGAAAGTCTGAAGATGGAGTCTGACTCTGTCTGCTTTCTGCCACCTTTCTCGGGGTTGGAAGATACAATAACGAAGCCTAGAGGTCATGCCTGTATAGATTATCGTGACCAGGTGGCTGTTTAGGACTGATTTGTAGATGTCAAGAAGCATTTTTACTTGGTCATAGATGAATTTTTCAACCGTTTATACTTTGTGTCTAATATGCAGAATAGCTTGGTCATGCGTGGTGGAAAACACTCTGGCTCTTGTGCCAACGCTATTAAATGAGAAGTAGTGGTGCGTTTCACGTACCTTAACTTCTTGCCAGGTCTTGCTTTACACAGGAAAGTTCAAGCAGGTGCTTATTGGGTAACTGTGCTCTTGTCCACACCCAAAAATAGCTGATCTGATCTGATGTTTTATATGCAAACTAACTGGCCTGGACGTGGAGAGTCAGACAAAGCCTAAATGTCACCGATACTCAGTAGCCTGCATCTTTGCTGCAAAACAGGTAAACTAACTTGCAGGTCTTTCCCACCATCCTTGCATAATGTGTTGTTCTATCAAATGGGAATTGTTAGGTCAAGCTGATACCTCACTCCATTTTGTTCAGACCACTTCAGTTTCATTTCTCCAAAAGCCATTATAATTACAAATGTCTGAAGAGTAGCACTGTGCTCATCCATGCTCACACGTACCGGCACCTTCTTTGTGGTTACCAAACCTTGCCGTCATGTAGACCTTTTAGGTTTGATGTAGACTTTGGAAAATGTGTGTTGCAAGCTGTTACCAAGGTCAGTTATGTGGGTTCAGACTGCCTCGGTGGCGTCTCCCACGCTGTCTAGGGTTTCGGGCGAGCCAGGTAGTTCACCAGATGAACTTTCCCATGGTCTAGGGGCTGATTCGGGTTCAAACTTTGCCCTGCAGGCAGTATGGCTGCAACAGGCTCAGAAATGGGAACATCTATGCCAGTGCAAGGCAATTTCACATTGCTGTAGCTGTATCCATGCCTGAATTTAGATTGCCATAAGTATTTGCATAAAATGAAGAAACCTGAAACCGTGACTCTAGCATATGCACTTTGGATGGCAGAGTTCAGCATGCTGCAGAAGGAATTGGCCCAGCCTGTCTGACTCTTGGCTTTTCTTTCCTGGCCTTGGGCTACCTCCTATCTTGTCAGCATAAGCATTGGTGCAGCTGCCATCAGCCACATCAGAGATGTGATATAGTTTAAAATTACTGACGTACGGTGTAGTGTAGCTTTAGCTCAGGTGTGTTCATCATTTCAGTTCACCAGGTGGCTGCACCAATATTTGTGCTGACAACAGGGGAAGGAGGCAGTGTGAAAGTGGAAACAAGGCTCACAGCACAAGAAAAAAGTGGACAACTGCTTTCTGCAACAGTGCTAAAAGGGCTCAAGGCACTTCAGTGCCCTGCTCTGAGCAGGAGGTTGGACCCGGCAAGCTCCAGAGGTGCTTCCAACTTCAGCTCTTGTGTGATCCTGTGGAAGAGATGCACGTACACAAATTCTTTCTGCATCAAAAAATGGTGATCCTCAGCTGCCGTGTAAAGTTGAAGGTGCTGGAAGGTTACAGGCACCTCAGCTTTTGACACTGATGTTTCCCGGCACCTCGGGCCTCCTATCCTGCTCAGAAATCCCTGAGTCTGAATAGGACATGCAGCTTGCGTTGTGCTGCATGTGCATCCTGTTGGTTACCACATGTATGAACCTTCACGAGTGTCCATAGGTATCCAGAGCATGTTCCCAGGGCATCCTACTCCAGTCAGTGTTGAGACCAAGCACACTGGCAGCAGTTGCCACTTCTCTTTTAATACTTAAAGGAGATGGTAGTTGATAATGCTAATGTTGTCTTCAACTATGAGTTTGCAAAAATATATGTAGCTATTTTATGTGACTCCGAAGTAATTCTGAGTCTCTCCCTAAGGCATCTTACGAAACAGGTTCACGTGGGCAAATCGCTTTTGGCTTCAGTGGCTGCGCAGATGGGTCACTGGTACTGCAATTCTCTCTGCAGGCTCCAGGTCTCCTGTCTTACAAAATACAGATGGATCAAATAAGAGGGATAGCTTACTTCAATCTCAACTGCAGTGAGATGTGGAAGGTAAAGAGGGAAGCCATTACTTAAAAGGAAAACCCAGCATGTTTCACTACACCTTGGTGCCACGTTCAAAGATTGCTTGCTGAAATCTGCATACCTGAGGCCCAGCTCACTAGATTTTAACATGAGTAGCTACGACTTGAGTGTGGTTCATTCCAGTTCATTTGTATTCCTCATGACTTTCGCTGTTTACAGGAAAATGTGATAGGTTAAGAACCTCAAGTAATTTATTTTGAACTGCTTGCTTATATAATGTGACGCAGGCTGCATTCATGTTCAGGAAGCAGCTAGACATGAGCAGGAGCCTGAGCTGATACCGAATATGCAAAAATGTTTACAATGCACTGTATGTACCGTGTTCTTTATAAGTAATTCCCCACTTACAAAGTAAATGGCATTAATTACAGTTATCACAACAGAAGCCATGAAAGTTTTGGCTGGCAAAAAAAAATAAAACAGGAGTTACTGCCTTCTGCATTAACGCTGGGTCATGCTGCATTTTACTATCTCCGAGTGTCTAACTTGCCAATGACTTGTTCTCTTTGTCCTCATGATTGAGGCATCATTAACGCAACAAGAATTTCCTGTCCTTACAGAAAAGTCATGTTCCCTTCACACATGTCTTTCTCAGCTTTGAACTGTTTTCCGTGCAGTCCTCCTATCAGCAAACAAACTTTTCCAAAGACTCTGATAGTCCTGCTCCTGAAGTTAACAGGAAAGAAGGTGGAAAATCTAATAAACCTCACATCATGCACTAACATGGAAATGGAGTGCATGCAAGCCTTGCAGAACTCCTCAAAGGAAGCTATACCTGGGTTGCTGAAACTGGGAAAGCGAGTACTAACACACTGAGGCCTGTTCTATGACAGACAGAAAAGTTTCGTACTTTCAAATCCGAATTTTCTTTTCTTTTTTTTTTTAATAATTTAAATTGGGAACCAGACAATTTCATGACGGGAGTGCTTAGAAGAATCTAGGCTAGTTTCAGACCTTAGAGCAAAATTTTACTAGACTGACTGTCATTAACAATAGGTCTTGCCAGTCATCATCGCTATGTGTGCAAAGCGTTGGTCCATAGCGGTTATCCTCTGGATTAGCTGTGAGCATGCAATCCCAAACCCCAGAGCTGGTGCATGATAATCAGCAGTGCTGGCTGCCGTTCCAGGCTTGAGAACTCTTGGGCAGGGAAACCGGAGCTGAGGTAGGAGACTTATTTTCTCTCCCCTTCTGCCCCTCACCTGAGTCAAAATCTTGGCCTTTTACAAGAAGTTTGTTTCCAGGCGGTTCCTCACCCTTGGTCTTTTGCCCTGGACTATGTGCTGCAGAGAGCTGGGGAGGTGGGGCAGTTATTTTCCTAGGACATAGCAGGTGTCTTACATTTTGCTCAGGTTTTTTTTTTTTCCTTCCTTGGCTTTTTTTCTTCTTTTCCTAAAGCAAGAGGAGTCTTTTGTCACCTCTCAAGGTTGTATTTCCATGACCAGTGTCTGACCATCTAAGGCTGTTTATTGTTCGAGGGCCTCTGCTTTGGCTTCAGTGCAATAAGCTACTGAGGATGGATTAAATTAGCTTGGGTAGGCTTTCGCTGGAGTAAGCTTGGTGTGTGCGTACAACTTCTGCTGTGCCAGCAGAACTATCTGGCAGCAAAAAGGAGCTGGTGGGTAGGTAATATCTTCATCTGCTCCATCTAGATATAGGAGAGGAGATGCTGTTGGGGAGCACCTGTGTAGAGCAAAGGTGTGGTAGGCACTGGGTCTGACTTGATGTCACAATACAAATTCTAATGACTTGTGCAGAATCTCGGCAGTGCTGCTGTTGGCCTAGTTTGTATGGTAGTAAGCAATGGAAATGCTAATGTAAAAATCTGTATTTGTAGTACAAAGAACCACACATACTTTTCTACATAGCTGATCAGAAGAGAAAGTTGTAATAATTTAATCTTTATTTAAAAAAAAGTTTTGAGACATGTAAGAAGGAAACTTTGTAATTCTTTCAGTAAGGTTTTATCAACTTATTTGATGATGAATATGGGGGTTTTTTAAATATATGCTTGCAACAGCAGTCCCCTGATTTCTGAATCCCGTTGACTGTGTGCCAAGCAGCTCATAGTTCAGGGCTCGGTCACAACTGAGTGGCTTGATTGTACCACTGGCAGATACTTAGATGCTCTGTGATCCGTCATTGTGGACACTTGGGCTCAGGGACTCGGAGGTTGACCGAACACCTTATTCAGGAATGCAGCAGTAATACTTACTGCACACAGGGGATTAAGGGAGCATGTATGCAACTTAAACCCTCTCTGTCCTTCTGGTGCAATATGGCCCCTTACGGACAGCAGACGTCCCTGGCTGCACATACTCTTAAAACCCATGCTAACAAGAGCGCTATCCGACCAAAGCTGCCTTCTTGTCTCTTGTAGCACGTTATTATTGTTTGTGGAAAGAAGCAAAGTGGTCGTCCACAAGGAGCCAGTGTGGGACTGGAAGGGAGGATGACGGCTTCCCCTCTGCAGCTCTGGGTACATGTATACTTCTAAGCAAGAGAGAAATGAGCTGGAACACCAGACCTCTGATTGCCTGGGGTGGGGGGGAGGCTCACTCCCTACTGCTATTTTGGATGCTCCAGTTGGTATCTCCGAGGCAGCTCTGCTATAAAAAGGAAGCAAGGTGGACAAGCTGTAGTCCAGGGACCGGACCTTTGCGCTCTCTTTCTTAGCAGTACGTACATACGTACCCCGGGACCTGGCAATCTCAGCTTCCTTCTGGCTTGCTGATCGGGAGGTTTTTGGGGGTGCCAGGAGTGTCAGGAAGGCATCAGGCGGGTGTGCTGGGCTCCTGTGCCACCCACAGCCACGGGCCGGACGGGACAGCACGGAAGGGGGATCCCGATGGCATGGGCCGGAGGGTTTTGAATGCCGTCTGGTGGCAGAGTCTTCTGTAAAAGTGTTCATTTACCTTTCCCGGACTCCCTGGCTACCGCGGTGGTGGGTGGAAAACTCCTGTTTTACTTTTTTTCCTTCAGTAGCAGGAAAGTGGGTCGCAGGGCATGGAGCTCCAGGAGACCAAGGGGAAAGTGTGGGCTTTCAGAGCCACTTTGCCTGACTCTTAGGACTAGCTCCACTGATGTCTTCAGTTGGAGAGTAAGCCCAAATGTTACCTGACCTAAAATAATGCCATTATCATTCATAAAATGCATTGTACATAAGTAAATCATTGTCCTATTATAGTACACTAAAAAGCCAGATTTCGGCATGTCAGTGGGTTGCCTGAAGCAAGAAAATGTATGGAAGAACATAAACGATACATTGTACGCTGCTATTGGTGGCGGCTTCTCTTCCGTCGTGTCCCCTGAATGTACTGGCTTGGCACTGCGCTTTCATGCAGAAGAATGAGGATTAGGTTTGTCCTGCTGTGAGATGATTCATGTACGGGGAATGTGCATATTCAGAAAGAGTGAGATTTCAAGAGTACATCACTGAAGAGGGGCTTGTGATAAGGAGCAATAACAAACCGGTAGCTGAGCAGGGAAAAATGTATTTAATACAAGAAATTCAAACTAAACTTGAAATCTGAGCAATTACGGTTGCTCATCTGACTATTTCTGCTGCTAAAGTTGCTGTTCCTCATTATTTTTTAAAATCTGTTCTTGTAGATATGCAGTTTAATCTTTGTTTTTAGGAAATGTATACATATTTATGTACATTTATATCGGATACTTTGTTTTATAGGTATGTATATATATTTATATATCTATATAAAACCCCCAAATATGCACTCCCTGAGGTGGTTTCCCAATTTTATTATATGATTTTGCGTTAGTACAACATCAACACTTACGTAATACTAGAACAGAGCTGGATATTTAAAGTTAATATAGCAGCAACTAGATGTCAAAATGTTACCTCCTTTATCTAAAAATATCTAACATAGTAGCTAATATTCAGCAAAATAAAAGTGTTTCCCAACTTCAGTATTACTCACGCTTTCCCAGAGACGTTAATATAACCCTGTAATTGGCATGAATTCTATCCAGCAATGAGCACTGTAGGAAATGCATTTTGTGTTTGTTACTTGTTATGTCTTTTTAAGGAACAGTGGAAATTCATAGGATGTAACAAGCTTTGCATTTGTATGGCTGATTTTCTTTCTGTACAATCAATTTATTCTGAAGTGAAAGGGAACATCAAGCTTAACGTAGTCCTCAGTAGAAAGCCTTCTCTAAAAGATTTTCATTTGGATGTAAGTGTCTAACTTCCAAATAGCATGTTATGTTAATCTTAAACAGACACTTTCAGAAAATCTCCATCTCAACTTTCTCCTCAGGATAAATAAAAAAAGAGAAAAAAAATTGATAGTACACAAATGTAAAGCTACAAACAGTTATTCTGCTCAGACTTCAGCTCTCATCTTCATTGTGAGCAACCCAAGCATGGCAAAATGGTTCTGGTATACAAGCCCTGAAAAATAAGATTTACAAAGCAAAACCACAAATAAGACTGTGGTTGTCTTTAGCTTGTCAGTTTGACTCCTGTCTAAGTGGATGAAAGGCAAGCGGTCATGGAAGACTGCGTGGAAACGTACGCGAAGCTTGTTCGTGCATTTTGGTTCCCACTGGCCAGGTAACCTCACCAGAGAGGCCTCTTCCTCCGGCCACTGCAGATCCCTTGACATGACTGTTGGTCACCAGTGCTGGACCAGTAAGAACTGGTATATAGTACCAAAGGAAAAGCATGGCAAAAGAGCATCACTGTCTTCAGCATTGCCAACTGCTGCATGGGAGAGAGTCTCCTAAGCCTCCTGGACCCTGTTATTGCTCTCCCTGCTGGCCACTTTCCCTTTCGCCTCTTTACCTTCCTGTCTCTCTCCTTTTTTTTTTTTTTTTTTTTT
>VYXH01012430.1:66555-83599 GCA_013397275.1 Burhinus bistriatus | reverse complement strand
TTTTTTTTTTTTTTATTTTCCCTGTCAAGTAACTTCCATTATTAGAGTCAACATATGTCATAAGTTACAGATGCTGCTAATGAAGCTCTGTGCCTGTGAGCTTGTATAGCAAGTACCCATTTAATTTCTTTTTTATTTTTGTTGGGGCAAAACTTGTGGACAGGGTAGGCATTGAATCAAAGGGAGGTGAGGCTAGAAGAGGCTAGAAGAGCACTCCAGTTTTTGCCGAACTCCATGATGATTTCTTTTTCCATTTAATTTGATTGAATAGAATTGAAAAACAAAGAAAGCCAAATCCAAAACATTGTTGCTCAGGCAACAAGATGTAGCTAAGAATGAAAACTGCAGCTTCATTAAAAGCGATGCAAAGGATGTACTGTAGTTTCCTGTGGAAATCTGGGTTGATCAAATTCTGAGATCTAACCTGGGTGCATTATGGAAGCATCGGTTTCAGTCAGTTTCACTGCAGAAGCAGCAAAGCTTGCAATGGGAAGTTGGTTTGCGTTTGCTTATATGCATTTGACTGCTGCTGCTCTTTGGCAGTTACTGTAGGGAATATCCATTGACTCTTCAATGTATTTTGGCAGACAAAGAAGAGAGAAATGTGGTTAATAGCCTCTTGCCAATATTCAGTTCTGCTGGATGTATCATACAGCCATCTAAGAAATCTGACAGGCTTCGTAAAATTAGCCTCAAGCTAATTAGTAATGTCAATGTTTTTTAAATGACTGTTAATATTGCTGCTGTACATCATCCAGAAACTCAAGGGGACACCAGCACCCTGTGTATTCACTAGATATGGCAGAGTGTCCTAGACATGAATTAAAAGCTTTCTGAAATCTGAAAATATTTCTGTCCTTTTACCCCCTCTGTACTCCTCTGTTCTCAGTTTGTAATCCCGATTTATTTTACAGACTTAATGTTAACTTAATCTATGTAACCAAAAAGACAAAGACAGATGGTAAAAACTTTCCTCCTTAATGATTTATTTTGATGTTATACATTCTTGACTATGAAATGGCACATACAAATATGAAGAAAGTGCTAAATTCTGCAGCCTTATTGTAGCTTTTTCCGCTTTAGTCTCTAACTGCTGGAATTATTTAATGAACGGGCAATTTATTGGGGGAATATTTGATTAAAAATATGAAACAAGTATGAAAAGTAAAAGAAACCCACAATATTTTATACGAAAAACCTTACACATGTTCACATGCACAATATTGTTACCTTTTATGATGTAGTTAAGGAACAGGAATGTAGTGAAACAGAAACCTACTAAAGTTCTTATTTCAGGTGCTAATTTGGTTAAAATGTTAAACATGCGTGCTCTTACCACTAGCAAATAATGTACATTTGCTATACTTATGGTAGGGTGGATTCTAAATGTTCTGACCCAGACTGGCCTTGCTGTATTAGACACTATGGGCAAAAAGTAAGAAACTCGTCCTACCACATAGACGTTATAGTCTAAATAGTAAAGACAACCAAATGCTGAGAGATGAAAGGGTGGGCAGATGGTTGTCTTTCTTTTACAGAGGGGGAACGGAGCCAGAGGTTGGTTAAGTGAGATGCAACAGATCAAAAAGGAGCCCTGCAACAGAAAGATAATCACAAACCAGGTTCAGAGAATCATGGGCTTGGAAGGGACCTCTGGAGATCATCTAGTCCAACCCCCCTGCCAGAGCAGGTTGCACAGGATGGTGTCTGGGCGGGTTTGGAATGTCTCCAGAGTCAGAGACTCCACCATCTCTCTGGGCAGCCTGTTCCAGTGCTCTGCCACCCTCAGAGTAAAGAAGTTCCTCCTCATGTTCGGATGGAACTTCCTATGGTCAAGTTTGCGCCTGTTACCTCTTGTCCTATCAGTGGACACCACTGAAAAAAGTCAGGTCCCATCTTCCCAGCACCCTCCCTTGAAGTATTTATAAGCATTGATGAGATCCCCTCTCAGTCTTCTCTTCTCCAGACTAAAAAGACCCAAGTCCCTCAGCCTTTCCTGATAAGAAAGATGTTCCAGCCCCCTAATCATCTTTGTAGCCCTTTGCTGTACCCTCTCCAACAGTTCCCTGTTCTTCTTGAGCTGGGGAGCCCAGAACCGGACACAGTAGTCTTTTGATACAGGTTTCCAGTATCAAAGTCCAACGCATTCACCAAGTCAGCATTCTTCCAGTAACAACAGCCCTACAAGTTAAAGAAGAGGAAGTAGACCTAGGCATTAGTTGAAATGATTGACAGAATTGTGAGTCATTAGGTAAAAAGAGGAAATTGGAAGCTGGAGGATAGGATTATGGATAAGCTAAAAGCAAAGCTTTTAACCTATAAACTTTCCCTTCGTATATATTTAAGGTATGATTACCAAAATCAGATGTTTCTTATAGGTTTATTTCCAGTCAGAGACTTTATAAAAACATGTGGATCTTATTTTTTTCAGTTTTATTTCATCAGTTGTTGGAAAGGCTGTGCTGTCTCTCAGTTTCCAGAGATCAAAGTGTAGGCAGTGAAAAATAAAGTAATCTGCCACTTTGGAATAATTTGTAGCAGCAGGCATCTCCAGTGCAAATCAGAGTGCAAATCAGATGGTGAATCAGCGATCTCAAAAGAGGATTACTTTGGATTAGTTGTCCAGTGAAGCAGACACTGTGTATAATGCAGCAGACAGCTCCAACATGAGCCAATTCATTGCTTGTTTGCAGTTTGGTGGTTTTTTTTTTTTAAAGAACATTATTTTATCAAATGGATTTTCATACACTAATTAACAGTATTTTGACAGTGTTTGTGTCTAGGAGACAGATTATGTGACATACTAATAAGCAACTGAAAATTAATGGCCAGACTTTCAGGAGAGGGAGGAGACTTGGTAGGAAGCAGCCTAAGCTGTATTTTGGTTGACAGCAGTTGCACGTAGGTTTAAACGCTGCTTTGAAAGTTATGTCTTGATTGTACATTGCAGCTTACAGCTTATTTTATGAGCCAGGGAGAAGACAACGCTATCCGGCCAGGGTTCAGCCCCACTGGTTCTCTGGTTTAAGTCATTCATATTTTAGCGATGCTTGAAGAGAGCTTTATTACCCTTTTACTAATACTGTATATTGCTAAATGAATCTGTCTTTCAGCTGATCTAAGTAACAAGGTGCTTAGAAACACCATCTATCCACATATAAACAGTAATGTCCTGTTTCTGTAGTTTAATGCTTTAGTCCCTCATGCCTGTAGCTGTGAGGTCATTATTTTACTCAGTAAACCAGTGTGCTGCCTTCCTGTTGGCCTAAGTCCTGGCCATTTATTAACAGAGATAAAACCATTACTCGCTGCCTTTACCACCTCACAAAGTTGGCTTACTGGCTTAAGGAGCACCGTCTGCCCAGAACCCAGCTCGGGGGGACTGTAAAGGGATGGGAAGAGAAGTGAATGACAAGAACTCGCTTGGACATCACACACTAAAAGGAGGGAAATTGTGTGTATGAAATGGTATCTGGTTTGGCATGCAAGGAAGGCAGGCTTTGAAGGAAAGCTCCAGTTTTCTGGGCAGTATAAAATCCCTGGGGAAGAAGAGCAGAAGTAGCAAGCCATTACTGTGATGATGGAAATAAACATGTACTGAAGCTCTAGATCCAGGCAGCTTTACATTAAGGCCGGCCCAGATCCAGCAGCACTATTGTCTCCTCTGTTTAGACAGCAACAGCTCCAGACCATAGTCCTGGCTGTACCCCCACCTCTCAGAACACCCGGGAGAGGTGCAAGGAAGCTAAACCTTTGGGATTCACCAATGAAGAGTGTATTTGCACCGTTGTTTCTGTGCTCAGAGCAAGCCTGAACAAGCGCTGGGAAGCTTGGTCCCTGCTCCAGATAAAGGTCAACTGGCTGCTTCTGATTCAATCCCAAACTTGTCATTCTGACAGAGGTTTCCTCCCCTATATCATCAGCTTCATCTCTCCTTTGGACTCTGCAGCAGGCTAGAAGTAGAGCAAGAAGAAGACAAGATTGCAATCACTCTTGAAGCTGCTTTTGAAACGGGTGAAAGGGTTGTTTCCCTGGTGCCTACTGTCCTAGGTGAGACACCAGTTTCAGCAGTGAACAGAGTAATATGAAAAGTGACGGGGAGACTTACACCTCTAAACTGCTGGGATGGAATGAGGTCAAGTTTGGCAAAATGCATTACATCAGCTGGAGAAATCCTCCTTTAAAATAAGACTCTTGCTGGCCATACCATATATGTGTTCTACCCTTCCTGTTCAGAATGTCCACTGAAAGCCTCTTTATCCACCAGGGCTGTGACAATGATGTTCAGGTGTGTTTCTGCAATAGGAAGTATGAACACATACTGTCTTTTATGTATATTTGTAATGCAACTCTGTACTTTCCCATTCATCTACAGTGTGCTGCTACTGGAACACACCAATGATCTTCTGTCATAAAGCAAAGATCAGAATCTATCTTTTTAATACAAGAAATACTTATTCAAAGACATGGAAATATGGGCTTGCAAGAATTGATAGAAGGACTACGATACAGGACCCAAGTTCCTTGGTTGCTTTAGGAGTGTTGTAAACCGCCCTGTATTTAGAATACATTGTTACTAGACATTAATGACAAACTTTAGAAAAATAACAAATAAAACTTAACGAGTTTCCTTCTTGTGACAGATTGGAAACCTGTAGATGTGAACATGACAGAGAAAGAGATGACATCAGATTCTTATAAAATGTATTTGCTTCTCTTAAAATTCCTCCAAGAAATGACAAGGTGCTAAAGGCATCTGAAACCTGGCTTGTGCAATCATCTGTTATCATAATAATAGTAAATAGATTTGCTTATAAAATCTTCCTGTCCCTGCAAATCATTCCAAGCTGCCTGGGTACCAGTATAGCCACATACCAAAGCAACCGTTTGATTTGTGCATATGAACAGTTTTACTGAAATCATATGTCTGAAGTTCTGCATGTGATTTTCCCAAGGATGTGTTAGTTCACCATACAAAAAGCAAAAATCAAATCTAGGTATACATATGAATATGTGTGTGTGTGTATACATAGTATATATAGTGTGTGTATATATACAGTAGTATATATAGTATGTATAGTAGGTTGCTGTATACATCAGTGTCTTTTATATGGAGATATATATACACACACATAAATATATTTGTAAAAAGGACACAGATGTATATGGCAACCTACTAGCAATTAGATGAATGTTTGAGCATTACCCAATTGTACTGGACTCCAGCCTCTCCCAGCTTCCTCAGATACGTGCACCAAAAGGTACAAATAGGTTGGTGAAATGAGGGGGCAATTCTGTGAAATCCATCATTCACGCGATATGACGAATGACAAACCTGTAGTGAATACAGATAAACACCTAATAAGGAGACAGCTGTAGTATGCCTATTTGTGTGACAGCTGTTTTTTTGCAGTGTTCAGAGATAAAACTGGGCTGTAGTTCACAGACAAGTAAATATTATATACATGCAAAGAAACAACACAGTCTGTGGCTTAGCTTTTGATTTAGAGACAAAAGGATTTCTTGGTGTCATGTATTTTTGATCTTGTAGACGAGGGGGTTTTTTGTGTAGAACATATTCCCCAAAGGAAGATGCATAATGATATTATGTGAAAGGATAGGAAGACATATTGTCTTATACTTTATTACTAGTTTCACTAACACTATCCTTATTAAACATAAATCTTCTGCTGATGTGAACTGAACTCAGAGAAGCATAAGCTATGGCTATCTCTATCCCTCTTCTTTCCTCAGGCATTAACTTCCTTGTTATATTTCCACATTGGAAATGGCAAATTAATTTAGAGGGATAGCTGCTCAGCAGTCGGCGATATGTGTAGAAATGGGATTTGAAAGTCAGAGAATCATAGAATCATAGAATGGTTTAGGTTGGAAGGCACCTTAAAGAACATCTAGTTCCAACCCCCTGCCATGGGCAAGGACACCTCCCACTAGACCAGGTTGCTCAAAGCCCCATCCAACCTGGCCTTGAACACTTCCAGCGATGGGGCCTCCACAACTTCCCTGGGCAACCTATTCCAGTGCCTCACCACCCTCAGAGTGAAAAATTTCTTCCTGAGATCGAATCTAAATCTACGCTCTTCCAGTTTGAAGCCATTACCCCTCGCCCCGTCGCTACATGCCCTTGTAAAAAGTAAGCATGTTTTCTGCTCCAAGCTTCCTCCTGTGGCTGAAAATGTGACCAGCTTCTATTTTGCTGTGGTAAGAAATTGTACCTGTAAGAATATGTAAATCAACAAACTCTTGAGTATTTTCTGTTTCCAGAGCTCCTGAATGTCTTCAGGTTTAATGATAACATATGAAGCAGTCATAAATGTCATACATAGGAGTTTACTGACATCACAGCTTTACATCTAGTTTCCAGTTCACCATCTATACACTATCATATCCCAAGCATCTGCAGCTCTATTCAACAGGACAATGCCCTACGTTTTGTTTCCTATAGTGCTGCCACTCGTACACCTTGGGGCTAGCCAGGTAATGGAGTGGCAGCATCTGGCTGCTCAACATGTTCGAAGAGCAAAAGAAAACGGCAATTACTGAAATCCACCACCAGAGAGAGCTTTTGTCTTGCTAATGGTAATAAGCAGACTACGCAGAGCAGGACTTCATCTCCGGTCTCGTAATGGACGTTTTTATAGGTATTAAATTATTCCTCTTTAGGTATCAGGAGGAGAGTAAAGAATCGAAAGTCACAGTACCGGTAGGAAACATAAATGCTGTGTGTGTGTGTGGGTGTGTGTGTGTGTGTGTGTGTGTGTGTGTGTGTGTGTGTGTGTGTGTGCGTGCGTGTGTGTGTGTGTGTGTGTGTGTGTGTACACATGAATGCAAGTCATTTTTATTGCACACTTGGTCCTGTGCAACTGTCAGGAGAGCTCAGCAAATGCTAAAACTAATGACAACTTGGGGGGAAGCTGGTATGAACTGAATGACTGGTATCTACAAAGGCCATGCGCTGATAACACTTCCTTTGATTTTAGCTTGTTCTGCTGGTACAGTCAAGAGGGCGAGGGGCATTTTGTGAAAGTGGAACTGCACTCAGAGTTGAACTGGCCGAGTGGGGACCTACGCTGCACATTTCTGCTTTGCCATCAGATCTCAGGCCTAATCTTGCTCTGGGAATAAAGCTTTTGGTTTCCACCACTGATGTGTGACACAATAGCAAAATATTTCTTGAACGTATGCGATCGCATCTTCCTTCAGATTTGAAATACTCTTTTTGATCATTCTGGATTTCTCAAGTAGAAAACCAGCTTCCATGAAATAGACACAACATTACAGAATTTTTTGTTTTGCTTTTCATTTATCTGCTTGGTAGAGCTTGGAATGTAGTTTAGCTGATGTCTCATATTGTTTGTGGCAAAGACGCCAGCATTGGCTCAAGAAGAACAGCAGGTGGGTTGGAGCTCTGAAGCTATTTCTGGGAAGTGTCATGACATGTTTGCAGGCTTCCTGGCTTCTTTCCTGGGTGTATGGTGTTGCAAAGATGATACTGGGCAAAATGGACCTTTGCTGTGGTCCAACATCTCCACTTACTTTGCATGTAAAAGATGAAGCGGCCTTCCCACCTCCAGTATCTCTTCTCCAAGGGTAATTTGCAATTTTGAAGGTGAATGATAGCATCTTTGCATGATCCTCCTGAGGTCTATGTGGAAATGGATGGAGACCTTCAATGAAGCAATGCTGTCCTTTGTTCTCATAGGGAGATGATTGTTATTGTTCAGTTCTTTCGCTTAACTAGCCCTCACCGATCCTTCCCACATTAAAACTTCAGGGACTGCTGAGGAATAGTCATGTTCAGGTCTGTAAAGAAACTCTTCTCACTGCAGGTGGAATAACTGGAGCTACCTCCGTGCTGGTCCAGAAACTATCTTGTCCTAGGAATTCATGACCTAGGAATTTCATAGTGTCTTTTAAGTACTCTTCATTGTAAAGACCCAGTGAACTCAACACCTTTTGTTCTTTTCTTTTTTTTTTTTTTTGTTAGAAACAGATCAAACAGTATATTAAATAGCCAGCAAAACAGCAACACATATCCTCTTAAGTGAGCCAAACAAGTGACAAAAGTCCACACAGTCTAACTGTACATACGTGTGAATATCAAAGGAGTCCTGAAGAAAACAAGCGTGCTACAGGTCATGTGAATTATTCCTGCAGGTTGTATCAAGCCAACTTAATTATAGGTTGCCTTTAATTCTGTGTTCTGGGTTTTTATTTTGTGTGTGTGTGTCACTAAATAAATAACAACACTGACAGCCAACACCTTTTGTGAAGTCCTAAAAAACTTAAGCTATTAATTTTGTCTTGGGTTTCATATAAACAAAGCTTTAAAGTTCAGCAGTTCCTCCTAGGAATGGGTGACTGTGGTAAAGCATCCTACGACAGAGTCAGGCTCTAATTTGTTTGCTTTCTTAAAAAAAAAACATTGTGGCAATAGGTGTATTCTAATGTAGTTTTCAAAAATTTATTTTAACAGAAACAAGCCTCCTAAATTTATTCCACCCTAATTTTCACCCCATAGTGAGCTCTTTATTCATGAGCATTGTATTAGCTGCTTGCTGTGAATCCTGTCGTATTCCAGCCTTTGGCATCAACAAGGACAGACACGTTGCTGCACCACTTGATTGACCAGATATGTAATCAGGGCTGATCAAGTTAAAAAACATCAGCTCCAAGTGAGGTTTTAGAGTTGTTACAGTTCAAGACTGTGCTTTAGAGAAAAGGTGAAACGTTGTCTTTAATACAGGATTTGACCCTGCAAGATATTGAACACCTTTGATAACATGTGAAATTCTCCTCTTAGTCACTTTCATCATTCAGAGTTAATGATAATTAAAGAAATCTTTACTCCTGTCATCAGTCTGTCTCTGCAGTCTTCTGCAGTCTTTCTGATAATTTCATGAAGGCCTTGGTGTATGGGCAAAGCAGAAGTCTTTCCTTCTCTCATGCCACTGAGTTTGCAGCTGAGAAAGCACCTGCCCCAGTGGATCCCTTCCCTTGCTAGGAAAATCTCCAGGATGCCCTTGGACTTGTCAACATGAGCCCGTGTTCAGGGAACTTGGGCACACAGCTCAAGGCGTGCGGGTGCTGACCTCTCCTGAGGACACCTGGTTCTTTTAACTGAGATGTAAGGGTGTGAAAGAAAGCATTTCAAAACTTCAGCGGCCTGACTGTCTGGCTATGTCTGCGCATGCAATTCAGCGCTTTTGCAATTGCTCTACAGCCTGCTCCTGTACAGGAAGGGTGAGGTGTGACACTGGAGCGGGGTATTGCCCGGGGCTTGGACCCTCCCTCTGCCCAGCAGTGCAGGCTCCCAGGGCCAGCTGGGTGATGCTGCCCGATGAAGCAGGGTCGACACAACCGTTTGTCAGACGGCACTGTGAATCAGCTCAGGGAAGGGATTTGTTTGAAAAACAAGCCAGCAAAACACAGTGCCACAGGGAGCTCTGCCCACCCACCTGCAAAAGCAGAGGAGGCTGCGCGAGGAAGGAGATATGGAGAAACCTGGGAAGGCATGAAGCCAGCGAATGCACATGGACCCGCTGGTTGAAACGTGCCTCGGTGTGAACAGCATGATACCTCTTTGCCTTCCTTCCCATGGGGAAGTCAGCCCAGTAAGCAGTCAGCAGAGTAAACGGGGTGTGAGCTGGCAGCACGCACCTCCTCAGCCCGCCTCATGCCCCAGGCAGGCATGGAGCATCGGCCGATCAGCTGCACCAACTCACCCCCATGGCCTGCCTGACCTTCCTCCACCCTGCCCGGGCTTGGGCACTCCTCCGTGAGCTGGCAGGACCACAACAAAGGCTGCAGCTGGTTTTCTGCCTCTTTAAGGAGTGGCTCCCAGAAGGGGCTGGCAAAGGCCGGGGCTGGCAAAGGCCAGGGCTGGCTGGGCAGTGGCAGTGCGGAGTCAGGGTGCTCCGGTGCTGACGGAGCAGTGGGGCAGTGGGGACACCTTCGCTTGCCTCAGCTGGCCAGGAAAACACCGTGCCAGCGTGAGGTCACCTGCTTCAAAAGCTGCCAGGCCTGGAGGCTCTCGGTTTGCCAAGAAAGCGAGGTATCGCTGGAGTCGCACCCTTGCTGGCTGAGGGCTTCTGGACTGGGTGAGAGAGCATCCTCCATTTAACAGAGGGGAAGAAAAGCCCTGAAAACAACAGGGACTCCAGCGGTCAGGATGTCTTTTCAATAACACTGTCATCCCCCACTGTGCCTGATCTGTCTGGATAGATTTCAACACTTCTTTTCCCTGCAAATGACTCCCCCATCCTTTCCAACTCTACCTTTGTGGAGTTCATAATGGGAAAGTGACACACCAGATGAGCTGCTCTGCCCTGTTTTCATAAACACCAGTGCCAGGTTGAGAGTTTACACTGGGTTTTTGAAGCAGAGGACTCAAAAATTACTTCCTCTTCTATCAGTGTTTTAGCCCGGGGCTTCCAATTGCAGCGTGTTTCTTAGCTCAAGACATACCACGAGGTAAAAATTGGCTCCAAAGAGCCGCAGTTCAGAATAAAAGTGCCATACAGTCTTGTGATATAAAATAGCTGACTCTATCAGAGGGAAAATAATAGGAATTTGTACAGCTAATTTCATGCAGCAGTTTGTGGTGGGAGGAGAAGCAGGTGATCATCAGATTCAAACTGCATGGCAACACAAGCAGATTTACCTCTCTAAGGCAGTGAAAAAGCCATCCTGTTATGGGTGACCGGGCACCACGCTTGCTTACTGCTGTTTTGTCCAGCAAAACTGCTTTCAGCTATGGACAATGACAGTAGTCGCCACTGGGTCTCAGGCAATTTTGAACTTACTGGAGCAAGGAGCGCAGTGCACAAAACACCTTCTGATTGTGTTTTGGGCTCCTCATTTTGTAAATAAGCCTGAAGAAAGCTGCAGTCCATTTCAGAGAGTTTCTGGAAGGATTAATCCTTCCGAAAGGCTGAGAAGTAGTGGATAACGGCACTAGCACATAGCACATAGCTGTAGAGGCTCTCAGCCATAAACAGATTGAGCTTTGCAATCAAATTCAATATTGCCACATTTTGTAGTTGAAGAAACAAGCACAGATAGGTTACTGGTACTGGATTTGGGTGCTGTCATCCCCCAGAAGTCCAGTAATGCAGCTAGAAAGAGAGCTCAGAGTCGAAGACAGTTTCACAGCCTTGCTCTGACCAGCTTTGGCTCCAATGAACAAAAGGATGATGCAAGATAGTGCAACTGTGACAGGAGGTGACAGTGAAAACCCTGAGTGTGTCCCCAGGCTCTGGTAGACTGACGAAGGTCAGTAGTCATGAAATGAGTGGCTTTATTACTTTGAAGGAGTGTTAGCCTGAGAGTCCAGTGCTGCGCTCCCCAGTAAAACAGATGTACTGGAGAGAGTCAAGTGAAGTGCCACAAAGGTGATTAAGGGACTGTCCTTCGAGGAGAGGCTGAGACAGCTGGGACTGTCCAGCCTGCAGCAGAAAAGGCTCAAGGGGATCTGATGCATGTTCATAAAATCATAGAATCACAGAATCATTTAGGTTGGAAAAGAATCTTAAGATCATCAAGTCCAACCATTAACCTAACGCTGCCAAGTCCCCCACAATACCTGATTGAGGGTGTAAAGAAGAGGGAGCCATAGTCCTGTCAGTGGTGCCCAGTGACAGAATGATGGGAGGCGATGGGCACAAACTGAAATACAGGAAATTTCATTTAATGTAAGAAAACACTTTTCTTCTGTGAGAGTGTTTGACTTCTGGAAGAGGATGCCCAGAGAGGCTGTGGAGTCTCCATCCCTGGAGATATTCAAGACCCAGCTGGACATGGCCCTGAGCAACCTGCTCTGGCTGACTCTGCTCTGGGCAGGGGTTTGACCAGGCCATCTCCAGAGGTGCCTTCCTGCCTTAGTGAGTCTGTGATGGTGCATGTATGTGTGAAAGGGCAACAGTGAGCACAAGGGCTGCACAGTGGCACCAGGTAGCACATGCTACTCATTTCCAGGCTATAATTTAGTCCCTGTTTGCTGGGCGAGCTTCAAGCCTGGCTTGGGAACTAGGGCTCTGTCGGAGCACCATGAATTTGCCTTTCCTGTGAGTGTAAGCAAAGATGTTAGCGTGATAAGGGTTTCTGGATAGATCTGATCATGTGTTTGAATATGATGCAAGAAGGGAATATGGTTGCTTTTTTCCTGTCTTAAAAACAGCAGTAAGGCACTGTAGAAAGCACAGCACATCCAGCTAAGTTTGCAAAATGAAAGGTTCTGGTTTGCCATGACAGAGTTAAAGTTAGCAGCGCAACGCAGTTTGTCCCTTTGTGGTTAGTCATGATGAGACAGTCTTTGCTCAGACGATCACATATGTTTTTTTCCTGTGCTCTCCTCCTCCTCCCCCTCATTCCCACAATAGATGGGACTCACTGAACGAGCAACCTGAGACACTGACTTTTAACCTTATTCAGCGTTTGACTGCTCTATGCGCTCGTGTACTGAGAAACACCATGGACTGCTCGGGGCCCCCGAATGCCCCCGCAGGCTCTGCTCACCCCCACCAGCTTCTAACCCCTTTTTGGGTAACTCCCATCTGCAGTGTTCCCCTTAGCCCCACTCCAACACCCGTCACGGTCGGCTGCTCAGGGGAAGGGTTTCACCAACCTCTCGGTGCCCCCCTGGCACTGGCCTGTGGCCCTGTGAAGCTGGACCCCTCTGCTCGTGTCGGCTGGTGGCCTGCAAGTGCTTTGCAGGCTAGAAGTACAATGAGCTGACAACCGTTCTGGGGGGCTTTACCAGAGCAAGAAGCAGCTGTTTGTTCCAGCCCATCTCCAGCACCATCAGGTCCTTGAAGCCTCCTCAGCTTTGCCAGGCAGCTGCTCACCTCAGCTGGTCTCTGACTCGCTTGCTTCAACATGAGCCAGGTCAGTTTTGACTTTGGTTAATGCCATTGTGATGGTGTGCTCCCCCCTTCTCCAGGTGCCACCTGATCTTTATCTCCCGTAACCCTGCCCAACTGATAACCACCCGTGGTGGTCATAATGGGTTCATGTAGTCATGATGGCGGCATCTGAGGCTTAACGTAGTTTAAGGGAGACAGATAACAAGACAGTAGCCAAGGGCTAACTTCAGCAATACTGGTACTGTGGTCAATATGCAAATATGACTATAGGTCAGTCATCTTGCCCCCATAAATAGTGAACAGCTCAAGAGCCCTTTGAGCTCTCCTGAACGGCAGCGGCCTGCACGCCAGGATCTCCCCTTGTGTAGGGACATCCTCAAGGTTACTCCTCGAGGTTAAGAGATTCCTTGCCGCAACAGATCCTTGGTAAGTGATACAAAGGATTTATTGTGCATATATAATCCTTTAGACACAAACCATCAACCAAGTCTGGGACTAGGATGGGATCCAGCTGCACCTAGACTCCTCTCTGAGAAGGAATTTAGAAAGTAAGGGGGTCCTTTCTGAAACCTCATGACTCAATGGGAGGGTCTCCCCGACAGCTCTGTCTGACCCTGTCCTCTATGCAGTAAATAACCAAGTGTGCCTTGACATCTTGAATCTTATTAAAACACTGTCTCATTTACCATCAAACTTTGTTAAATCCCTGTTTTATATCAATAAATATATTGCTGCTTCTCTTTATAAGCAAAGTGCATTGCTCCATCCGCGACAGCCATGAACGAGGATTGTTGTTTCTGTTGCGGGATGGCTATGAACGGGATGGGAACAGATGTCCCTTGCCTGCTCCATCGGTGGCCAAAGGCCTACATGGGCAGAAGATCTCTTCACCTCGCCAGAGCCGGCGCTGAGCTGGGAGGTGGAACTGACCTACACCACCGCTTTCACACGCTCCAGCTAAAACCCCCAAAGCACACCTTGCTTGGGTCAGGCAGGGCTTAGCCTGGCATGGACAGCCCTGCTGGCCACGCCCCAAAAGGTAACTTCACAGGCGGAGGTCGCAGCTCCAGGGGTTTCTCAGAGGTGTGTAGGTTGGTCAGCTTTGGGTGCAGCCTCACAGGGGCAGGAGAAGGCGTCCTTCCAGCAAAAGCTCAGTTTCGTGGCCTCATGCTAATGCAGAAATGGACAGGAGCTCATCAGAGCTATGGCTACTGGCCTTTGGGGGTAAGAAAGGACAGGCTCTGAAACAGACACCTCATGTGGAGGAGCGTACACCAACAGGGTAATGTTTAGCTGCCAAACTAGCAACTGAGGCAGCATGTTACGATCAGATGAGTCTGAAAACTGTAATGCTAGGCAATGCTATTTTCACTGTTCCTATCAGCTATGTAAAATGTATGTTTTTTTTCAAGAGATAATATGCAGCTACAAACAAGTTTTTAAAAAAGATTAGTCTTGCCCTAGTCACACCTTAAAAATGTCTGTGATGAGCAGAGAAAACTGAGATGTTCACAAAGCCCTATAGAAAATGGCACTGTGTCCTGAAGAACTGAAGCACCAAAGTAAAAGGTTAACACGGAATCATAGAATAACAGAATCATAGAATGGTTTAGGTTGGAAGGGACCTTAAAGATCATCTAGTTCCAACCCCCCTGCCATGGGCAAGGACACCTCCCACTAGACCAAGTTGCTCAAAGCCTCATCCAACCTGGCTTTGAACACCTCCAGGGATGGGGCATCCACAACCTCTCTGGGCAACCTGTTCCAGTGTCTCACCACCCTCAGAGTAAAGAATTTCTTCCTAATATCTCATCTAAACCTACCCTCTTTCAGTTTAAAACCATTATCCCTTGCCCTATTGCTACACTGCCTGATAAAGAGTCCTTCCCCATCTTTCCTGTAGGCCCCCTTTAAGTACTGGAAGGCTGCTATAGGGTGTCCCCAGAGCCTTCTCTTCTCCAGGCTGAACAACCCCAATTCTCTCAGCCTGTCCTCATAGGAGAGGTACTCCAGCCCTCTGATCATTTTTGTGGCCCTCTTCTGGACCCACTCCAACAGGTCCATGTCCTTCTTATGTTGGGGGCCCCAGAGCTGGACACAGTACTCCAGGTGGGGTCTCACGAGAGAGGAGCAGAGAGCCAGAATCACCTCCCTCAACCTGCTGGTCACACTTCTTTTGATGCAGCCCAGGATACAGTTGGCTTTCTGGGCTGTGAGCGCACATTACCGGGTCATGTTGAGCTTCTCATCAACCAACACCCCCTCAGGGCTGCTTTCAATCCAATCTCAGCCCAGCCTGTGTTTGTGCTTGGGATTGCTGCAGCCCAGGTGCGGGACCTTGCACTTGGCCTGGTTGAACTTCGTGAGGTTCACAGAGGCCCACCTCTCAAGTCTGCCCAGGTCCCTCTGAATGGCATTCCTTCCCTTCAGTGTGTCAACCGCACAACACAGATTGGTGTCATCTGCAAACTTCCTGAGGGTGCACTCAATGCCAACATCCATGTCACCAACAAAGATGTTAAACAGCACCGGCCCCAATACTGACTCCTGAGGAATGCCACTCATCACTGGTCTCCACTTGGACATTGAGCCATTGACCGCAACCCTTTGAGTGTGACCATCCAGCCAACTCCTTATCCACCAAGTGGTCCATTCATCAAATCCATGTCTCTCCAATTTAGAGACAAGGGTGTTGTATGGGACAGTGTCAAATGCTTTGCATAAGTAGCTTTGCATAATGATGATTAAGCTGTGTGCTTTTCGCAAGGTGAAAAGCTGCATTTCACATTTAGCTAGGCAGCGTCTAGAATCTGCCTCTCCGATAACAACATGAAGAATATCAAAGCTAAATTGCCAAAGCCTTGAGCTGACCTTCAATGTGAAGTAACGCATCCCCATGGTGACTTCCTTAGGAGGGTCTGCTCATGTCTTGTGGAAGATGATGCTGAACCAGTCGCCCCGCTGTCACTGCTGGAACTTTTTTAAAGCGCCTTGGCCAGATAAAACAACGAATATACTTGTGATTGAGATTTGCAGACATATAGGTGTTTTATTTACACATAAACGCTAACTATTACTGAGTATAAATTATCTGCTTTTAGAAGAGTATTTTTGTCATCCGATTTTTCCTGTGTGGAAAAACCTCATCTGCTAAATGATGCACAGTGTAAGAAAATGAGTACAAATCTAGAGCTAGCAAAGAGATTACATTAACCGTGATGCAGCACTGAACACTAAAATGTTGACTCTAAACATTAGGCACTTAATTTTGATCAGTGCAGTTAATTAACAGATTTGTTGTGATTGAATACGATGGAGGAGAAATAAGGAAATGGATGAAAGCATCTGGCTACTAGTTTTATTTTTCTGGCATTGAAGCACACCATTGCATTACTGGCAGCAATAGCTAGTCTGCCTTTCCCACTGGATCTTTGACTCGTATGCCTCGAATTCTTCTTTAAGTGCTGTGTTATTTTAACAAGTACAAAAAGAAGTGCAAGGCAACGACCTTGGCCATGTGTCACATTGAAAGAAAACAACTGCAATTGTTCACGAGCAACAGGGCGGGTTTGTGTAGTGTCTCTGTGGCCGAGCCAAAGCGCTTCAGCCAGCTCCGCTGTGGTGCAGCGCAGCGCCTGGGCTCTGAGCATTATCGGGTCGCTCTCACACAGCAGAAAATCATGCCCTCGGTACGGGCTGTTCCTCTTCGCCCCCAGCCCTCTCCCTGGCCAGCCCAAGGACAGGCGGCAGGCGCTGCGAGACAGCACGATGACAACGCCACCGTCAGCCCCTCTCTGCCGGGTGGAGAGGCCGGAGGAAGTCAGTCCCACACCTGCTGCTCACGAACCCAGCTCTTGGGGTCCAGGGGGAGTTATGTCAAGGAAGGCAGAGTTACAGCTTCATTTGGGAGGTGTAGGGGCTGGAAGAGACCGGACTTCCTCCCACTCCTCCTCGTCTCATTTATCTCAGGGTAAAGTGTTAGTGGAGCTGATGTTGACAGGGGGTTGCTGAAGGCCAGCCTATGCTTCTTGCAGATCTACGCTGATTGCCTCCTCTGAGGTTATGACCACCTGTTAGTTACTGTAGTGAGAAATCTTACTAATATCTGTTTTTAAAAAGCTAAGCAAAAGAAAAAGAAGGCCCTTCCCTTCCCTTCCCTT
>VYXH01012430.1:38194-66488 GCA_013397275.1 Burhinus bistriatus | reverse complement strand
TCCTCTCCTTTTCCTCTCCTTTTCCTCTCCTTTTCCTCTCCTTTTCCTCTCCTTTTCCTCTCCTTTTCCTTTCCTCTCCTTTCTCCTTTCCCTGTCAATATATAGCACCACAGTGCTGCCTTCAGAAATTAATCTCCTTTTCTTCTCAAGAGTGGATTATGCAGAGAAAATACAGTTTTGGAGAACCAGGCAGTTTGGGTGGAACTGTTGTAAGGAAATGCTTCGTAAGTACATACAGTAATAAAAATAAGTGCTCATTTGCTGCTGGGAAAAAAATATACAGGATGATTCAGGCTAATGGCGACCAGTTTGACCTGTCTGATGGTTAGTGGTGTAGGAGAGTGCATCTTTCCCATGGCCGGATTCAGCACTTTTTAAAGCTTCCCTCCCCAATAGCTATGATTCTACAAAAGGGTGATTTTTTTTAAAGCATGTTTTTGAAAGGAGAAGGAATTTCTACAATTTTTTTTGAGCAGGGGTGGAGAGAAGAAAGAGAAATAGCAGCAGCCGCAGCAAACAGGGCTATTACTTGGCTGTTGGTGTGCTCCAACTAATGTGCCTGGAAAGAGAGGTACGTAAGAAATGCCCTGCTGTGTCAGAAGCAACAGCCCATTTAGCCCAGTAGTGTGACTCCAGCAGCGGCACAAGGAGAGGCTCTTTAGCAAGTTCCTGGGAGCCTGGCTTCCCACAGTTATCTGCGAGCCTCCCAGTAACCCAGCACCTGCAGCAGTGGTACTCACAGGCGCCAGCGGGCACAGCCCCGCACGTTGCCTTTTGCTGCGCATTGCTGGTAGCAGTAATTATCAAAAGATTGTTACAAATCGTCTTAGGTTTGAGTGATGGAGCTTTTGGACAAAGAATATGGTCCAGCTTACTCTGAACGGCAGCTGCATCAGCATTAGGGAGGATGCTGTTGTTTATCAAACTCTTTAAAGCCTATAGCGTGCTGAGAGGAGAAATACTGCATGTTCCAAAGTTACTGCAAATTCACACTGTATTATTCCTTCACCTAGCTCCACACTGAAAGACCATCTCTCCTTAAATAGTCACCTCTACAAAAGTGTCGCTCAAGATGAACCACACAAAGAACTTAAAGCGATGGCACTTCAAACAAACCTCTAGTTAGACAGAAGCACAACTATTTTTCAAAAGTGCAGCCTACATAAATATCTATTGAGGATCACTTATTAAAACCATCTTGGGAGAGAAGTCCCTTATTGTTTATTTCAACGCACAGCTCTAAACAGAATAATTTGCAGTTTATGATCTTTTCATTTTGACATCTGTCTGCCTTGGATTTTGAATTCTAATGAATATATCTACTGGAAGCCACAATCTGCTACCTCTTGTCCTCCAAGCCCCTTAAAACTGACTTTCCACAGTATTTTTTAGCTTCAGCAGATTGGCAAAAATCATTGAAAAGGTGAAAACCGTGAAACTATTTTTTGATAATTTCATCTTTCTTTAGGCGCATTAAAGAAGTCTTATCATTTAAAGCTGGCATTTGGCTTCACAAAGTACTTATTTTTTCTGCTATATCAGGAAGAAAAAATATTTTTAAAGAGGAATTACTGGAACTGTTCTGCTCAGGAACCTGTACCAAACTAATGTTATTAAAAAAAAAGAAGTTAGGCTACCCTTGGTTAATAAACCCAATCTTTAGCCATGTTTCTTCACCTATGGGATACAATGATTCATGCTTTGTAACATACACTGTTATATATACTTTGTATGTATGCGCTGCATAGGGAGGTGTTGTACCAGAAGTCAATGAAGGCTGCTATGCGCTTGAGTGACCACGGAACCAGCACACTGACTTGCATGGATTCAAAATACACAGAAAAGCACAATAAATGTTTTGATGCTTTCAAGTAAGAGGCAGAAAAAGAATTCTTAGCCAAGTTCTCATTTTAGATATATATGAATGTATCTCATCAATTTTATGAATATAGCCACATAGACGCACCATGCAACTTAGACTGCAAAGGCTACCTCTATCCAATAACCTATTTCTGCTTAGTCTCTCAGCATTGCAATCTACTTTTGAAATAAAGATGAAGATGATGATGAAGATCCTGAAGTTGTTGTAACAGAGGTTCACATGAGTTGCTCCAGGACCAGTCTTGGTAGGGCTTTTATTCCTGTTGAGGATTTTACTCAGAGGCATCTTGATCTAGAGTCAACATAGTACCTTAGGAACTAAGGTTTGAACTGAACGTGCATTAGTTATTTTGATGTCGTGAGTAAAACTAAATGCTACAATGAGAACGTGTTTTAAATGCTAGCCTAATACACAGACAACATTTTAAAGAACTGGAAAAGGCACCGTTGGGTTGTGTCAGGTTTTAGACCTGCTGAGAATTTATGATCGTAAAAAAGAAGTGTTCCAAAGACTCCTGGTGGCTTTGCATCAGATTTATTAACCACTCTTCTCGTTAACCTTGTTTCTTGTGTGTGACATCAGTAATTTTAAGAAGCAAAGCTTGCAGCTAAACTTCCATCTTGGTAAGGTGGTGCTTCTCTGCCATTCCATACAGTCAGTCAAGAGCCCCTGTGCAAGTTTAATAGTGACACTGCTGCTGCTCTCAAGTGAAACATCGCTAGTTCATTCAATGCCTCCCTCTGATGGCATGATGATCTATAGATCTGATGCCTTCTGAAAAGATGACATCACAGGGTTGTCCTGGTAACCCAGCAGGAGCTGCTCTGCTGCCGCTGCAGCCCACAGCAAGAAATCAATTGGAAACCCGTCGTGTTGATCTCGGCTTGAGGGGGCACCGTGGGATTGCATTACCAACATGGGAACATCTCAAGAAGTCAACACAGCTGCAGCAGTGGAGGAGTGAAGCCCTTTTGCCCACAGCCTCGTGACTCCTCCTCATTCCTAAGCGCCCAGCAAAGCTTTCCTTGTGGTTGGGGCATTCCCAAACACAGACACACACCACTCTCCCTCTACCAATGCTTTAGTGTGACCCTGTCCTGCAGACTTCTTTCTTTCCTCATTAAGTAGAACGCTTGTAGAGGGCTTCCTAAAATCTCCTTGAGCCGCACCATCTTATACAGATTTTGAGATTTTTAGTTTTCTGTCAAATTTCTATCAAGTTTAGGTAAAATTAACAGATTCCTGAGTTACTGGGGTAGATGGAGAGAACAGGATAGACACAGAACTGCAGAAGCCTTCCCTTATTAGGTATTAGGTGATTATTAAGACTCACAGATTTTTCATCACTGCTAAGTAATAGCCTCCCTAAAAGAACACATATTGAACATTTTCTTTAGTATGTAGGTAGGCCCTTTTTCACTTCATGAACAGGCGCATTTAATAAAAAGGCAGCATATTGCCTGACCTGATTTTCCTGCAGGCACCTCCATTAGACAGACTATATGAAGGAGTATTGCCTTTTTTTGTCACCCTTCTTAATATAAAAAATAGTTGAAGCTTAACCACATAACTTCAAAAGATGAGAAATGCAAACCCAATGTGCGTATTCATTCTTTCTGCTAGCATGGAGCACATAGGTATGCTATTGCAAATGAAATATCAAGATTTTTTTTTCCTTTTCTTTTAGGTGTACCAGTAGCACATCTGGCGTACATTTAATGATATATTTAAATTTCACAGTTAGAATGTTTTTGTCTCCATTTGTGCACAACCAAAATTTTCTTAACTTTATAAATGATCACCTTCACTGCCAATTTATGACCCGTACATAGCAGTCAGGTTTTTCTTCTCCCTGAAATACTTGACCTGTAGCACTGATACCCGTATGTAGCACCAGGGACATTTGCTTATCTCAGGTTCAGCCAGCATATAACAATATATCTGCATGTACCTAAATACTGTATCTGCCATACAAAAGCAGACATCTTTTACTGCTTGAGTCACTATATTTGGCCATCTGTAGCCATGCACAGAGGCTCTGCAAGCAAGACATATACAATTTAAAAGCACAAAGCAAGTTATTTATTGTTTCTCACACAGATACATGATCAGCAGGGCTTACTGAGCTACTCGGCTAAGCACCAGCGTGCTGACACCCTGGTAGGATGCCTGAAGAGATGCTGCTGAGCAAGCAGGCATGGGTCAGGGAGGGGTGGTGGGAATGGGGGAGCCCGGCATGAGAACAGAGCCACAGAGCTCGAGGAGTGCTGAACTGCACTCACGCACCAAATCCACTGATGCTGTCGACACCGACGACCTGACTGACTGCCAGCTGCGGGCTCAACACCCTTCATTTCTTCCCGATTTTCTACCTTTTCATGTTCATGCTTTACTCTTGAATCCTTAAGCTACCAGTAAATTGCTGTCAACAATCCTACTTCAGCCTGTAATTCTATCTCTCCTCTTTCTACAGACTTTCTCACGGCACTGTCTCACATGGCAGCACCGCTTCCGAAACCCGAGTTGGGGTTAGGCAGCTGTGCTGGGGACCCAGGGAAGGCCAGCAGCCAAACAGCAAGGTGGTGAGCGGGGAGGTACTGGCGGGTCACCAAGAGTACGAGCTGAGTGTCGGAGGGGGAGAGAGGAAATCTTCAGGTATTACAAGTGCTGAGAAGTTAACTAAGATTTTTTTGCTGTTGTTTAAGCTAACAGAAAAGCAACGGCATTTCTTGGGCTTTTCATGGTGACTCAGGAGTGGAGACTACAGTGAGCAGAGGACGCTAGCAGAGGCAAGGACCATGAGGTGCCTGTCGGGGCTACCTTAGGAAAGGCCTATGGACAAGAATGAAACACCTACATAACTACACCTTCAAGTGGCAAATTGATTTGTTCTCAGTAATTGAGGAAAACAGTCCTTTAAATAAACATTTAAGCAGATGGTAGATAAAGAAGTGATTGCAAGGTATCTCCTGCAGGTTTCAGTACTCTGGCAATGGGCATGTACGGGGTACAAATTAAATGGAGGCGAAAAACCCAATAAAGTTCTGCCTTTCATTTCACCGTGGGATCCACCATTGACTTATGTTATTATTACACTACCAAACAACAACAGTAATTTAGCAGCATCTTTATTTTTTCCACCTTACTGCAGAATTTAATTTACCTTGAGAGCTATGGCCACTGGCGTTCCTGCATCTCTTTATCCCAACACAATGTCTTAACAGAACATCCTTATGAAATCATTTTTTAAAAACTTGAAGCCAAGAGATGCTAACGCATTTAATCACTGCAAAACAAAAGTGAAGAGGGCTGCTTCACACAACACAGTAAAAAAGGACTTTTTAAAAAACAAATAGATTTACTCGCAGACTCTAAGAATTTAAACTCTCTCTTTCTTTAGCCAAAAGCATCTTGATTTTGACATGTTTTAGAACCATAGCTATTGTGGAAGGTTCTCTTAACATACAACCCAACCGACTTTAATAGCTTCAGTGCTATTCCTACACATTTTCCTTAATGTTGTTTCAGTTATACATCACTAATTTTATATCCAGTAAAAACCAGAAGCAACATTTTATTTATTCTTAAAACCAAAAATCCTGGGGAAAAATTAATAAAGTAAGCAATCTGCTAATCTGAAAAAGAAATTAACAGATTGCTTTATTAGATTTCCCGCAAATTTAAATCTCGGTATTTAAATATGTATAAGTCAATCTAAATCTTATAATTGCAAAACAAATTTAACTGTCTGTGCCATCTATTACATATTTGCCACATGTAATTAGCATTTCCAATTTTGACATAAACAGTTGCATTATCTAGAAAGTGTTATGTGGCAGAAATATTTCTAATAAAAACTCACAAAAAAAAAAAAAATCAATTCTCTTCCCAGGGTTTGCTTAATTAAAAAGCAGCAACAGGCTTTAAGCCCCCTACCCGCTTTCTGGAAATGGCTTGTTGGCATGGAAATCAGCGCATGCATTATCATTTAGGGATGCTAACAGAACACCGCTGCCCAACCTGAGATCCCAAGTTAGGAAAAAAGGAGAGCAACATTTTTAATTACCAAGTTGCTCCTAAAAAAGGAAGAATCTGCATGAAAATAACAGATTAAACTCTTAACTGCGTCTAACTTTGTGGTATGCTCTTTTATACTCATACGGATCTCATTTTGGTCAAGCAAGACCCCTCCTTGTGAATTTAATTACTGTCTAAGCCAGCCTTAGATGCAGCTGTGTTCTCACTGTTGGGGTTTCCAGGCACTGTAATACAAATAAAGTAACAAAAGGTTTCAGGATTCAGTTTAGGTGAATGTTTTTATTGGTAATATATTCCTTTGTTAAAAAAAAGAATTCGGTTTCTGCACTTTACCACTAGCAATTGCAGTAAAACCCCACAAAACACAACAAAACCCCCCCGACACACCTGGAGGAGTTCTGCTTATGTACTCAGTGAGTGTTCCATTGAGATCCTTCTGTTTAAGCATGCCAATTTCTAGCCAGTTCTTGTTACCATTTTAAATAAGCGATAGACTATAATGCAAATGAAAACTGGCAAGCTTTAAGCTGTGAGACTCTCAAAGTGGATTTTATTTGATAGGTGTTCATAGCCTGAAATACCACTTTTGCAAATGCAAGTCTACCCCTCTGCCTTGTTAAAGCTTGTTCACTACTTACTCAAAATACCTTCATCTCATACCTGAATACCCTAACAATCAACATTTCATATTCAGAAACAACTCAAATTTAATGCAAGATCTACACCAGACAGATTTCCCAGTGAAAGTCAGGAAAGCAACGATGAAAGAAATCCCATGCATGTGATAGTATGAGCATTTTCTTATAGTACATTGCTTTTAAACCAAGAATACAGCCATGTCTATCTTCTTGAACTCCTCTGGGCTACAGAGATGTGCAGCAGCAACTCCAGTTTAGAGCTGCCACACAGCTGGGGTACATGCTGACCCCCTTGGCATCTTCAGTTTAAGAAAAAAAAAAAAGCTATATAGTTGGATTTTTTTTAAGCACATATGCCAGGTGTATGCTTCCCTCTTCCCCCGACTCACAATCATATTGAAGGTAAAACATAAAAAAATTTGTTTCTCCATGGCTTATGTGTCCCAAAAGCTATCCTTCCTAATTGTAATCCATCTTAAAAACAAAAGAACCCCCCTCAACCTTCCCTGGATCAAAGCCCTAATCTAATGTAACAAAAATAAAATACTTCAAAATGCAGTAGGAAGGACCTGAAGTGTAGATACTGTGCTTTTAATTCCCACAAAAGCAAACAGCAAGTGTTAAGTATAACTTAATTCTCCTCAGTATCCAGTGAAGCAAAATTGAGACCCTCATCAGTGTGATCAGACACCTGGGGAATTCTACATCCAGCCTCACCCAGCCTGTACGAGGGTCATTTTCACAGCTATGAGTAACAACAGTGTGTCTCCTCTCACCTTACACTTGCAGTTCTCTCAGTACTGTATTAATAAGGTTTACAGACTTGCACATGGAGATTAACCCATCTTCTGACAACTGTAATTAGGGATTAGCTAGTGCACATGTACTTAGAGCCCCACTTGTATACGCAAGCAATGATACTATTGATTTTTCTCCCCTCCTAAACCACAAAATACCCAGAGACAGACAAGTTCAAGTCCCCACTCATGCATACCCTCAAGCTCTTCCAAACTCCTTTCAGGGCATTTCCAGAAATGCATTCTGGAAAAAGAATAAAGTTAATCAACCTGTCGTATGTCATCCAGATATCGCTATAGGGAGGGCAATCAATACACCTAGCCTGAACTTCAACTTACTTCTCAGTTTGATTTTAAAATCAAATCTAAACCTTTCTTTGTGCTAGTCATTCTTTCAGCTCAGCTATACAAATTACTCCCTGTTTTCACTTGAAGTGATAAAAATACAGGAGACTCCTGGAGTACATCAAGGATAACTTCTTAAGCCAGGTAATAGACAGCCCTAGCAGAGGGGATGCAATACTGGACCCATTAGTCACAAACACTAGTGAGTTAATCGGTGATGTCAAGATTGGAAGCAGCCTGGGCTGCAGTGATCAGGCTCTGGTGGAGTTTGCACTCCTGAGGTATATGGGTCAGGCGAAGAATGAAGTCAGGACACCACATTTTAGGAAAGCAAAATTCTAGCTCTTCAAGGAGTCAATAGGATCCTCTGGGAAACTGCCCTCAGGGACAAGGGTGCAGAACAGAGCTGGCAGATCTTTAAGGATGCTTTCTATAGAGTGCAAAAGCTCTCGATCCCTGGGTGTAAGAAATCAGGAAAGCAGGGCAAGAGACCAGCATGGCTGAGTCAGGATCTGCTGGTCAAACTAAAAGGCAAGAAGGAAATGCACAGGCAGTGGAAGCAGGGACAGGTATCCTGGGAAGAGTATAGGGACCCTTGGATGGGGTCAGGAAGGCCAAGGTGCAGCTGGAGCTGAACTTAGCAAGGGATGCAAAGAAGAATAATAAGGGTATGTCAACCAGAAAAGGAAGGTCAAAGAAAGTGTACGCCTCCTGATGAACATGACTGGCAAACTTTTAACAATGGAAGAGGAGAAGGCTGAGGTACTAAACTTTTTTGCCTCAGTCTTTACTGGCAACCTCTCCCCCCACACCTCTGGAGCTCTCAGCACAGGAAAGAGATGGACCTGTTGGAGCTGGTCTGGAGGAGGGCCACAAAGATGATCAGAAGGATGGAACACCTCTCCTATGAGGACAGGCTGTGAGAGCTGGGGTTGTTCAGCCTGGACAACAGAAGGGTCCGGGGAGACCTCATTACAGCCTTCAAGTAATTAAAGGTGGTTTATAAGAAAGATGCACAAACTTTTTAGCAGGGCCTGATGCAATAGGACAAGGGGTAATGGTTTTAAACTAAGAAAGGGTAGATTCAGACTAGATATAAGGCAGAAATTCTTTACAGTGAGGGTGGTGAGACACTGGAACAGGTTGCCCAGAGCGGTGGTAGATGCCCCATTCCTGTAAACATTCCAGGTCAAGTAGGATGGAGCTCTGAGTAACCTGATCTAGTTGAAGATGTCCCTGCTCGTTGCAGGGGGCTTGGACTAGATGACCTTTAAAGGTTCATTCCAATCCAAACTATTCTATAGAATCAGAAAGCACAAAGACTTTAACTTCTCCCCTCACTCCTAGCTTTTTCAGTGCAACTCAGCAATTTTCAGTTATACAAATCCAGCTCTACAACCAACCTTTTTGGCAAAGATTAACTAAGATTTCTCAGTATGGTAGACAGATAGAAGTTCTAAAAAAAACCAGAGGCTGCTCTATTTTATAATGTATCATTACTATTTGCATTTCAAAATGAAAACACTTTATCATAGTCTAATCCAACTTTATAAAAAACTCAACAAGGTAATGTAGTATTACAAATTTATTTAGTTTTTTTGAAGTAATTTTTCAGCATTGAAAATTTCACACGTATAAAACAAGTTCAACTTCTATGTATTAAAACCAAAGTATGGATTTTTTTTGTTTTTAATTTGAAGGAAGTACTGTGTTTTTTGTTGTTGTTGTTTTAAAACACCTCTCACGAACCAAATTCTTCTGTTATAAAGCTGATAAAAAAAAGTGATGCACCACCACATTTTTGTTCTTTAACATGTGAAATTCATCTCTTTGGGAAACAGGATTTTTTTTTTTTTAAAATTGTATCATGAAAGATACAGACCTGAAAAAGGATAAACAATCATACACAAGGCATAAACATTACACAGTAATTCAGACATTTTATAAAGAGCTCTGGAAAAGTACCTAAAATAGTGATATTTATTTAGTATAAAATTTCAATAATAAAATATTGCTCAGAATAAATAAGAAAACATGAGTTTCATTAATACTGTTCTCCCCTTAAAGCTCTCTTGGATGTAACATGATCAGAACTGATCAAAACTCAAATTTTTATTTTTCCTCTGTATGAAGGAGGCAGGTTTACAGGCTTCAGGTCATTCCTTGTTAGAAACAATTTTATTATCAACAAAGCACAAAATTAATTTCAAGGTTCATGCGTAGTAATGGGCAAAAAAAAAATCCCTAAGTGAATAAACCGTATTACAGTAGGTTTTAATACCTAAAATATTTGCCTTTTTTGTTAAAACCAAAGTGGAATAAGACTTCTCATGGATTATGAATGCAAAGAGAAAGCTGCCCAAGTTTCCTCAAAAGCTTCTAAATATCTGCACAGCTGTACTTAATGGTTATCAAAGCTGTTAGGGAAAGTTAGCTCTATAGTGGGATAGAAGTTGCATCCCCTTTATATGGGGACATTTGATTTCATCCCTGCTCGTCCCACCTGTAGACACGGCAGTTTGGAGTAGTTCTTTAGCAGCTGCTCAATAGCAATATGACGGACGTTGAGCTCTGAGGCCAAAGAGTCCTTCTCTTGGACTTGCTGCGTCAGCTCTTCAAACACATCTGCAAGAACGTTATTAGGTTAATGCACTTGGTCCCTGTACTTTCATAGAGTTAAGCAGCAGTGCTGAACGTTAGTATGACAGAGGCATGGACATTTAAGTGGGCTCATACACAAGAACACCACTTTTTCTGGTTCCAGTACAGCTTGGTGTATGCATTGTAAACTGAACAGGATAACCAGTTTATAGTTTTAGGCGACCTGAGCCAAGGTCAAAAAACTCAGAAGAAAATACTATATTCTTCAAGTGTCAGTTTGCAATGCCCAAGGAGGTTACATAATAAATGCACCTAGAAGTTTCTTGTTTTACGTGGAAACACGATATACAGAGATTTCAGTTCAAAACTTAGCTGATAGTAAAGCTACTGCAATTTTTTTTTTTTTTAAAGACTTTCTTTATTACAAAGCAACAAAAACCCAACCCAAAAAGTATTGAAAAATTCTCACCCTGGATCTGCTTGAGCAGTTTTTCATTAAGTTGCTTTAACTCTCCAGGATTCATCATAGTCACTGTAACAATAAAATCTGTTATTACTACTACTACTACCAAAGTCACATAAGCATCCCTAAGCAGACTACTATTTTCTCAAATTGTCAGCATTTGCATCCTAATAATTAACAGATGAGTGGCAGTAAGTCAGAGGCAATATTATTTATCAGTCATTTGTGGAAAGCTTGAAAATTCTTTTATGTTGACAGACAAGGATTTACTCCACAGGAAATCCCCTTCTTCAATGTCAGAAAACTGGAAACACAAGCCCTCAAAACAGAAGTGTCCAGAATCAGAATTGTTTGTAAATTGCTTGACAACTTTAAATACTTTACCTTCCTTTGACTGCAAAACATGGTTTCCACAGCGTAACCCCTGCAAGTTCATCTGTTTAATTGTGGCCAAGTGGACAATTCTGAGGCAAGTCCTGCTACGTTTGCAAGCCTACAGGAAACGGCTTCTGGACAGAGTTTTCAGCATGCAGTTACCCGTTTGGGCTATGAAGTTTTGCACTTTATGCATGTAAGAATAACATATACAGTTTCCACTGAGTTCCTCAGTGACAAACGATGAAGTAAAATCCTACTTTGATACAAAGACCAGCATATAAAAATAGGTTTACTTCTCCCCTTCCTGTGCTATGTTCCTATTGAGAACTGAAGAAAAGACCCTCTGCATCATTCAAAAGCCTTTCTGTATCTCAGGTTATGTGTACATTGATCATCCTTATGGAAAATATATATTAAACCTTGGAAGAGAGAGTTGTGAAAGTATTCTATGCAGCCCTCAATCAACAGTAGCAAGTAGGGAAGCACTAGCCTGCTTCCTAGAAATCACTCAACCCAGCAGTGGTGGGCACAGGTTGGTATCATGCCTGCTGCTGAGATGCCCTAGGCAGGATGGTGAAAAGTGACAGTTCTGATCACAGGAAGATACAAGGCACTGAAACAAGCTTTAAAACATTGTAATTTTTAAGTATTGTTTTTAAACAATGCTGCAGCTTAGCAAAGCTCTCACTGCATACTTCGCAGAATCACCAGGGTTGGAAGGGACCTCTGGAGATGATCTAGTCCAACCCCCCCCTGCCAGAGCAGGTGGCACAGGATGGCATCCAGGTGGGTTTTGAATGTCTCCAGAGTTGGAGACTCCACCGCCTCTCTGGGCAGCCTGTTCTTGAGCATCTCAGTACTTGAGAAAAACCTATGCTGCAATCTCACAACTGTTGTTCAGAGATTTCTCAGTGCAAGAGTTTTCTATACCGTAAATTTAAAGTGTAAGTTCTGAAAACAATGGTTTTTACCTACCCACAGGAGTATTTGATTATCCTAATCCTTCTCTTTGATCTTTTCTCACATCTTGCAGTTGCAGGATATTAACTTTCTGTCGGTATCGCCACACCAAAGAAGTTGGCAATAGCTAAGATCACCTACTTGTTACTCAAGACATAAGGCCACTTAAGAGTGAAAGAGATTCTCTAACAGCCAGGTACAGTGGCACTCCTTCCTACCTTTGGCTATCAATACAACTCATGATTCCTTTCTCACACCTTACCACCCTTCAAGCTCCACAAAAACCCCAACTGGATTTAATATATTAACTGACAGCTTTATAAAAATTTCAAGATTTTTTTTTTTCCCCTTTTATACCCAGTGGTAGGATGTTACTTCCCATTTCTTCATCACTTGCATCAGTATTTCATCAACTGTAGCAGATAGGCAAGTTCACACATTTCATGTGTGTGTTTATCAGGACAGGACTGTTTCACGCCACATAATTCTGATACACAAGGGAAAGGGAGAATGAACAGAACCGTGAATTTAAATTATACTATCCATAGCTGAGGTAAATTGTAAAGAAATATTGACCAAGCTATTTACAGTTACATTAACAATAGGGGTTTTTTTAGTGGACTGCTATGTCATTACAGTCGAGGTACTGCAGAAAGAAGGTACCTAATTCTGGCCGAGAAAGTCTGACTAAGTTTTTCTCTAAAATACAGTCTTTATATAGTCGTAGAGTCTTCAAATGAATGTCTAAATACTACAAAAAGATTAGGCAGATACTTATAATACAAAGCAAAAATGCCTCAAGGGTGCATTATACAGTCATAACAGAAGAAAAAAAAAATCTGTTGTGCTCAAAACAGATTTATGTTCCCCTGTCCTGAAATCAGAGATCAGAGAGAGAAATTCCAAGTCACTAACTTCAATTAGATAACTCCATAAACCAGGTCAAGAGGTCAAGATTTCTTAATTCCTCTGTTAACTGCTGTCCTCATTTATGCAATCCCAGTTATGACTCCAGAGGACAGGTGGTCAAACAGCACAGCATATCTGTTTTGATTTATGGCTTTAAGACTACTAATTCACTACAAATGCAACCTGAAACATCATACAGCAGTTAAATAAAATCCTTTCATAAAGAGTAAGAAATGACTGAACTTTGCAAGGCCAGGTTTGTTAGCTGACTTGTTAGTTTGTTAAAAACAGGAGCTTAACGAAACTGATTCCAACTTTTTACAGTACCTGTTTCTCACTGTCTTCTGACATTCTGAATTCCATTATTACCTTCTTTTTCATCACCTGATCTTCCACTGAATATTTTACCAGCTTTTTTGTCTTCTTTCTCAGGTCTTTTGAAATTCAGAAACCCTCTCCAATTACTTTTCTAATCTACAGAAATAAGAGTGGATGTATCCCAGTTTAGGACCAGGCATTGTTTGAAAACCAGCAATCGCTAGAAGCTTACTCTTAACACATTTCATGTAGGTTGATTCCAGAGACGCTACAATAGCCTAGATTTTTCTAAAGACTTCTTCTAGTGACCTTCTTAATGGGAAAATTTATTTCCCACTGCTTTCAGTAACATCACAGTCATCAAAAGAATTGCTCAGGTCTACTGCTACAGCCTTTAAGAGAACACGGTGGCATAAGGGCCTTCCCATTTTCTTACTCTCAATAAACAGAAGAAAAAAAATTAATAAAATGCACAAGGAAAGTCTGCTACTATTAAAAATGTTTAAATTTGATGTTGTTTCACAAGTTTGCTCTGTTACCTTACCTCTAATTTCCCCTATTGCTTAGGGCAGCTCTCTGTAAAATGTAACTCAAGGCACTGCACAAGTTCAGTAAGACAGTTGTTTTCAGGAGCTTAGTAATCTCCACAGGCAGGACTGTGCAACTGCCAGGACTGAATATTAAAGTGACTGCAATCAACCATAACAATAACTTTTTTGCAGAAATTAGGCATGTTGAGTATCACATTGGGGTATAACAGGAAAAAATAAAAAAAAAACCACAAACAACCAAACAAAACCTCCACACCAACCAAACCCTCCACACTATCTGCTTAGCCATGTAGCCTTTTTCTTCACAGGTTTTACAGTAACTCCAAACTGTAAAAAGCTGCATTTCAGGCTGTGAATCAATGCCCTGTGGGGACAAGAAGTAGTCAAGAGATATTTCAAAGACTGCTCTTGCCTGCTAGATTGCATGTAAAAAGATATATACTTACGTTCTTCCCTGCTGTATTGAGGATGCCTTCTATGAACACTGGTAAGTGAATCACCTTCATTTTTTTCAGCTTTCTGGGCTTGGTTGTGATTAGACCACAAAACACTGCTGCAACAGAAGGTAGCACCTGTTTCTTGCAACACACCAAGCCTGAAATCAGTGGATTCTCTTTGTTCCAAAAGAGTTTGTGAGCAGCTCGAGATGCCTCCAGAATTCCCATCTATCCATTTTGCAGAGTATCTAGGTACTGGAGAATCAAACTGTGGCAGTAATTTTCTATCATTCTGATGTCCAAAGTTAAAAAGCTGGTGTTGGGATGATTTTGAGCTTTCAGGATCAGAGTCTAAATCCTTGTTCTGTGCGTACTGTATGATCCAGTTAATTTTTTTGCTCAAGATATTTTTTACTTCTGCATACGGACTTTTAGAGAGCTTTGATCGCGGACAGTCCTGATTTGCTATTAAGTGGAATTTTTCAAAGCAGTCTCTGTGCCCCCTTAAGGATCTTGTATGCAGAAGATCTGACTTTGGTACTCCTGTAAAGACACAGTAGAAAAAAGTTCACTTATTATATACTCAATTAATTTTTCAAAATCTTTACTCACAAGCAACCAAGAAAACAAAAACTTAACTGATGCTTTCCTATCAACAGTCTAATCACTGAAGTAAACAACAATATGTGATACTCTTAAATTTTTGAAATTCCCCTCAGTCTGGAGTCCATAACACACAAAGTGTTTTGCACACTGTAATCTCTAGTGCAGGACTTCGAAATTACCTGCATGTGCCTCTTGGATGATAATGCTGATGAAGCAAACTGCAAAACCTATACATATTGCATCACACCTATAAACAAGCATATAAGCCATAGAAGTAAAATAACCCCAACTACATATCAGAGTTCTATAGAACAATACTGAAGAGCATTTTGAGAGTAGTCATCCATGCTCCCATTTTCTATGGATAAAATTATGAGCTATGTGCTCAACAAATACTGCAACGTGTGGGCTTGCGTCATCCAAGTAGTCAAACATAATTCAGACTTCAGTCTTAAGTTTATTATTTTGCATTGGTACAAGCCTGCAGCTTAGCTAGAGAAGCAAGTTCTAATACTGTCAACACTTGCCGACATCAAACTGTCCTGAAATCAACTTCATGCAAGACAGATGCTTATTCTCTTTGCTTGTTTTCCTTCAAAGACTATTCAGATAGCTACAGCAGGTAACTTACTCAAACCTCAAAATAATTGATAGTGATTGACATGTTAAAAAGGAACACAATCTGTGAAGATCTACAGTTGGTGAGTGAACACAGATGGTATGAGAAATGACTATTTCAGAAAGTTAGTAGTAGTCGAGTACAACATCACTTTCTGCAACTTCAGTGGATATTTATTTTTCTTCAGATTCACCTACGCACTAGATTCGGTATCCAAGTCCAGAATATTGAACAGTTCGACATTTATCTCAACACTACTTGGGAGGCTCCCAATATAACGAAAAACTATTCTATGAAACAAGTTCCTAATTGGAAATAACAAATAAAACACCTGTGAACCACTGGTTGAAAGCACTCGATGCTTACTAAAACCAGAATATTTAAATCAATGTGATAATGTAATTTGATCTTTGAAACTAGGTGACATGAACCAAGCTGCAGCCGTTTTACCTTGTAGCACAGAAGGAAGTATATAAAAGTTCTTAAATTAAAAGAAAAACCATGACATGCAGCTGGTAAAAAAATTGGATAACAGAGACTTTAAGAAGCAATTAGCAGAAAGTTAGATATTATAACAATTCATCTGACCTACCCTCTTAAATTCTCATTGTAAACTTTAAGCCCCCCAGCCCAAATGATAAGTTGGTTTTTTAAGTGATTAAATTCTGCAAAATCCCAAACTACTCAAAACTAAGCTACAAAGGTAAAATTCTTAACATGAAACTAGTGAAAACATAGCCAAGCACTTCATTTTGATTATCTCACTTGCTGGTAACTGGTATTTCAAGTTGGGGAGTTCAAACATTCAGAGTAGCCATTATAAATTTTCAATTTTCCACTCTTTTGAGCAGTGTTGAAACTCAAAACCATTACTGTTCTGGTCGAATTTGTAAGAGAGTACACAATATTTGTGGAGTAAAAAATGACAAGAAGAGTGGAAAACAAAAGAGGACAACAGTGAAATTTATTTTGTTCTTAGCAGCAGGGGAGAAAGGTAAGGTCATGAAAACAGACACTCCTTCTGTCCACGAACTAAGTATTAGAACAAACAAAAACCACATCCTAACCAGAGGCACCTTTTAAGAAGGAAGTTTCTGATCAAAGTGCAAAGACAGATGTTCTCTTCGTGGCTACAAAGGCAAGATTCTTACTCTACACCTCAAAATATCTTTCAACCTCTTTCAGCGAATAGACATTCACTAACTTTTCTTAAGCTGTACGTGATCTACTGCCTACTTGCAAGGATATTTTCCCCATCTCTGCAGAGACTTAAAAAAAGCAACAAAAACCATTTCCAGTGAAAACAAGGAAAGACAAGTCCTTTGTTTTCATGACTTATCAGTATAATTTAAACATAGCAAGTCTGCTTAATTCCAGTAGCATGATGGAAACCCTTAAATCTGTAAGCCATCAAGAAGAGCAAACACAGTCAATTGAAGTTAATAAGGCATATATTCACAACACTGCAAACCCTACAAAAACAGACCGATTTGTTAAATGTTATTTGCTTAACTCAAGCGATTCTTGAACATGCTATGCTGCTGATGCTTAAAGTGCTTTCTTTCACTTGCAGAAAATGTCATCAGGTCAGCTGAAAAACAAGTTTTACACAATTTTTTAGACAATAACACTCAGGAACCCACCTAACACTTTGACCATAAGAAGAATGATTGAAGCCAACGTCTTCTGATCACAGGACACGGTAATTCTGTCTAAAGCAAGTACTTGAAGATTTGGTGGAGGGAGGAGAACTGCAGAAAGCAGTTAGTAAATCTAGGACAAACGCAGTTTTGCACAGACTGTTTCTAGTTCACAGCTGCTAACAGGTACTAACATCTGTTTTGCTCTCAGGATACCACCCTTCTCTCAACTCAAAAACCAAACATACCTACCAAGTTTTTACTTCTCCTTATTCTCCCCTGCATCCTCTCCTGCCCCGAAACTAGGGAAAGAACTACTGCACTGTTTCTATTAAAAACAGGAAAAAATGAATCTTGCAAGTTTAATGAAATATTCCCAGAGCTGGTTCTAGAGGCATGGCCTCTTGCAGTTAGGTTCTCTGCCTGGCACATCTGAAGGAGCAGGTCAGACTACATTTGCTCACATATACACACACCATCACTTCTGGGGCAGTAAGAAAAAAACCACCTGCACAACAAATGCTAGAACACTGCAGTCTCACTTAAAAAAAAATTCCTTTGAGGCTTTCTGCTTCATCATTTCCCTGAGAATAACATGTTACTTGTCCAATAGGACAAGGCTGTGAGACCACAAAAACAAACAACACACAATTTCAGTTACACAAAACAAGAACAAGTGCACCATGATTTTATGAAGCACCATCTGATTTTTTGGGTCTAAGCTATAAGTGCAAGGTTACTCAAGTCTTTCCTTTGCACAAATTTATCTTTAAAAGAGTTCTGAACATTGTTAACTTCCCCACTCCAGAGGCATGCTGCTCAAAGAAATCTATTTTATCAGAACTTGGTAATATCGGGTATGCATGAAATTAGCAACTATTACAGAAGAAAAAAATGTTACTTCTGAAGTCAAAGTTTTGCTATTTATATGCCACATATTAGCCATGTCACTATTTCTGAACATAGAGCAAGGTATTACAAAACACAGTACGGAAGAATAACTCCCCACCCCAGACCAGAATTTACATCCTTCCCCATCTCTTACTCCACTAAAAAAACCCAAAAAGGGTCTATCTAAATACTCTTCAAAACAGTAAGGAACAGAAAATGTACAAAACCAAATAAATTTTGTACAGAATTGCTTACAGACTTGCTTCAGCTTTCACGTACTTGGTCTGGATTTCTACTGTAACAAACACATGCAAAAAAACCCCCAAAGCAACCCTCAATCTTTATTTTGTACTAAGGTGACAATTAGTCCTTTCCAATACAGAGAATGTGAATAACATCAGCCACTAACCTTCTGGACTTGCATCCCAAGAGCTGAGCATTTATTGCAGTTGCTGTGCCAGCACAAACTAGTAATGACGTACCAGTACTAAAGCAAGTACGAGCATGTTTCTTTGACACGAGTCCTTCTGTTATGGGCCATACCATCAATTTTATGAGGCAGGAAAGATGCCTACTTCTTTTTGCTAAGACTTAATACTCCACTCACATTACTTCATATTTTTTTCCTTCATCACAGTTGCAGAAAAATCTACCAGCTGGTAAACCAGCATGGATCAAAGAAATGGCACATAAAGATGATTCAGTTCTAGAAGACACATTACTTAATTCAACACTATATACAGAGAGATGAATAAAGCAAGGTAAGAATTCTGTACATTACAAGAAGTAATAGCATAATTTTGATAAAAAGCTAGTGTCAGTTCTGGGGATTTTCACAGGGTTTCAGTTCTGTCTCAATGTTCCTGTTTGCTAATATCCCTCTCAATCTTTTTATTTTTTGCCTGGTTCTTCAAGTCAGCAATTATACCACCATCAACATTTTTTTTACCCACATTTGTAGGTATGTGTACATTTGTCCCTTGTCTTACTTTCCAAGAACAGGACTGCAGACTATGTCCATGTACGTCATACCCTTCATAGGTATTTTTTTAGAGAAGTAAAAAGAACCTCAAAAAGCAGCAAAAAGCCCACAAATACCCAGAGCAGGAAAGTTTCATCTGCAGAGAAAAAAAATTCTACCCAAATTCTGTAACATCTAGAAGATGCTATCTAGCTAACTTAAGACAGCAGACACTATTAGGAAACAAGGTCATGCCAGAGATCATTCCTCAAGTGAACAAGATTCAGAGGACGATGCCAAACCTCAAGAAAAATCATAAAAGAATGCAAGTAAGTAATTTGCTTCTGATTCTGGTAACCCATGTGTCCTAGATGAAATATGAATCATTTCACTTTACTCAGCAATATTTTCGTATGTTGAGCACTTATGAGAACAGGGCTGCTTATTTAAGAGCCTAATATTTAGGAAAAAAAAAACCAAAACCCTGAGTATTTCAAGTTGTAAGCTATGCAAGGCAGAAACTCTTCCTCTGTGCTGGTACAGTTCTCAACATAATGAGTCCTAATCCTGTAAATAAATGACCAACAACCAGGCAATTTATAAAGCAGTACACATTTTCATACCTTCTAGTTACTCTTAAGTGCAAAGCAGCAGAGAGCAGGGACAATATTTACCATACAACCAGGTGTGTAGTCACATGTTAATAAATTCTACCTCATTTTAAAGCATTTGTACTTGAAAGTAAATCAACTTATCTCATATTAAAGTTCTGGATTTTTGTTTTTTTTTGAAAGGAAGAAGTCTACAAAGACTTTATTTCTGCCTTTGAAACTGATTCTTCAAGAACTCTGTGTAACTCTTCTCCATGATAAAGATACGGAACTAAGTTGAAATGTTTGCTCACATTCATACATAAAGCTGGCTGGAATAGTTGTCTTATTTATAGATTATAATAATAATGAACAAGTTCAATTCAAAAGGAATGCTCTGGAATACCAGGACTATAGCACATCCCTTCACAAACAAATGTTTTCATTAAAAAATGACAGTGATCATTAGCTTGCTTGTTTATCTTCCACAGTGGGTTTTTTTTTCATTTGTTTGTTATTCTTTTTAAAAAAACCTTCTTATTTTGTCTTCCAGCTCCATCAGTTGAAAATAATGTTAAAGAAAGCCTGCATTTCCTTCTTAGCAATTTATAATGCAATGCTGGAAACTAATATTTTTTGCAATGGTGAATAACCTCAGCTTGAGCAGCTGAAGAGGAAGAAAACCACAGAATTTAAGATGGAGTGAACTAAAATTAACAAGAATACTTCTAGACACATGAATAGTCAATTTTAGGTTTGTACTATCACAGTAGTTAATTAGAGCCATATTAAAGTCCCTTTAAAGAATTTACAAATATTTATAAGATCTATACCTGACCGTAGAGAAAGGAAAAGAAAACCTGCCTTCTCAGTATAATGCTGGCATATAGCTTCCATAAATGTGTAAAGTACATGTGTACAGTCAAAGGAGAGTGAGTGCACTTCATAATACAAATTTGTATAGTACTGGTAATATGGGTGAAATTCTCTCTTTAAGCCAGAACACTTAGAAAAGGTCCACATCTAGTTTTAGTTAGTTGGGGAGACTGCCTCTGCGGTCAGTGAAGAAACTCTTCACGGACACAATTCACCTCATCCTAAATAGTCACCTCTGGAAATATTTGTGGTAAGCACCTACGCTTTTTCCTTTAATCTTATAAGCAAGCAAGAACCCTTGTGAAGGTCCATGGCTGCCTATTTTAAGAGCCCCAGCTTTTACCACATGTTCTGAAACAATCCAGCTGCTGCTCCCTTCAGCTGTCCACCTCACACACATACAGTACCACTCTGTAGACAGAGATGTTTAACCAGCTCACGAAGCAGCTCCTGAACAACTGCTGGTGTCCACCAGAACACTAAGATCAGGTGAGCTCAAGTTTGGTTTACTTAGCATACAGGGATAAGACCTGTAGCAGACAGGGAAATACTTCACAAGACATTATTAAATGTTCATGTCTATCTATTTTAAGCCACTGCTGTGTGTTACTCTGCTCATTAAGAGTGCTGAAACGGGGGTGTGTGGGAGGGGGTGGTGTGTGTGTGTGTGTGTGTGTCTTATAATAGAAAAGCAGATCCCAAGACCTGTTCAAAATACATTAAATAAAACCAGCCCATGATGGCCTGAGACAACAAGTCACCCACACGTCTAAATGACAAGGGGTGGGGAAAACTGATATTCTTCAGTTGTACAATTCTGCCAACCCTGAAAAATGGGATCATTAGACAGTGCATCTCCAATACATCTGCCTGACAAGACTTAAAGCCAACTGCTATTTTTAAGTGCATGCATGCAGTTTCGTTTGAGAGTTAAATCTTATGATTTATTATATTGGCTAGAAGGAAAATGCTAGTGCCGTTCATTAACTTCCAAAACCAGACACATGGTAAAGACTAGATATTATCTTGTTCATAAATTAAAGTTCTGTCCTCACTTTCATATGATAAAGCCAGTACATTCCATACATCAAGTGTGCACACAAATCACCTCCCACTGCATTTCTATTAGCTGATTTGTATTTTAGCACATAGCAAAGACATACCACATAAGACAGAAGAGAGATCCAATTGACCCTTTAAACACATTTTCAAAATTCATAATCCCTACATACTACTTTACTGAGAGAGTTTACTACTATATTAGACAAGCCAATACATTCTGATGAAAACTCTACTACAGGAACTACTATGTTAAAGATGTCTCATACTTTATACGAAAAATCAATTAAACTGACCTTGAAGATAGTGGAAGCCATGAGACAGTACTTCTGTATTATGGATGATGCCAGGTAAGTAACATTAACTGCTCAATTTCCTTGTTTGCATGTACAAACCTCCCAAATCTGCACATAGAAAATTCAAGAATGTACTTTTAGAACTAGCCACACAGCTCTGCTATTACTAAGCAGTACTTATATGGGACTTAGAAGATTAAGAATAGCATCTCCAACTACGTTTGGACTTGAATTCATAGTTAAGCGGTTTACTGGAAACCGGAGCTAGTTCCACAAGTCCATTCAAGTTTGCAGAAATGAGTCATACCCCTGGACTGCAAATGTTACCTTGAAACAAGTTCTCATCTGTCTAGCCTAAAGGGCAGTGATGAAATTTTTAAACTTTTGTTGCCAGAATAATGTATTTTATGGGTTATTATTTCATTAACCATGAAAAAATAAGGGTGTGTAATATTTTGAAACAGAATGAAATTAAAACAGCAGTTTCCAAAGTATTTTTCGGTAGGGTGTAAGAAGGAAAAAAGTGAAATTTGAGTGCTTATAGCTTAACAGCTAAACCACTTTTTAAAATTTTTATTTATTTATTTTTTAAGATGAACATAAAGAACACAGAATGAGGATATTACACAACATTTTATAGACTTTAACACGAAAAAAAACAATGCACTAAGACAGATTTGCTTATAGCATCTTTGTCTCAACCTGGAGACTGGGATGCACCAACCTGATGCTGAAATTGCTTCAAATGCTATGAGTCTATCAGCACTTTAAAGGACAATGGAAATGTAATTATATTAACACAAATCAGGGGAATAGATGCCTAGTACTTACACTATCTCTTCTTTTATATTACAAGACCTGGGACACAGACTGTCATTTGCTATTCAGTTGTTGTTCAACTTTAAACAGAAATGGAAGCAAGCCAGTTTGCTTGTCAGCTAGCATTCTCCAAGATGTTATCATGGTTAGCAGCACCAGATAAGCAAAAGAGTAAATAAAAATCAGCTCAAATAATCAGATTTTGCCCTTCCATTATGGTTTTGTCTCTGTTACAAACCCCTCAATTTCAGGAAACTCACAGATTTTTAAATAATTCTGCATAAAGACATACCAGCATAATACCATGTTAAGACAGATACATTATCTATGACAAATAATATAAACCTAACCAGCAATTATTACAGACTTTCAACTTTGAGACCTTCAGAGACAAGTCTGATGTCTGAACAAATACATTCAGCTGTTAAGTTCCTGAAGCTGCAGTTTCCACAGGCATTGTCCAGAGGATCACAAAGCGCGCATTAACAAAGGACGTATCTGCATTGCACAATGCATTTCCATGTGAAGATACCTAAATAACTCTGAGCAGCACCACAGGCAGCACAACTGCTTAGCACTCCAGCCGCATCTGCATACTCTGTGAAACACAGGCTAGGTGGTTACATCCTCCTAATAGGAGAATTAGAGCACAGTCAGGTATTTCTGTACAGCACCGCACTCTTACGTGGAAACCCTACAGATAACTGCAGATCTGTTGTTAGTGTTATATATTTGCTACCAGAGTTCACTTTCCCATATTATAGTGAAATTAAGAAGGAGAAGAAATTTGTCTCAAACTAACACACAACACATGATTTCCTGGCTTATGCAATCTAGTTACATATGAATTTAAAATGTTTCCTGTTTCAATCCACAGATAACTACTGTGACACCTACTCAGAAAAATGAGACAGTACACAACAATCTCTGATGTTCACTTTGCCTGCACAAGGCAAACAAAAGCCAACATCAGACTTCAGTAGACCCACACCACCAGGATATTCTAAACCCCATCTAGAACTTTAAAACCACTGTACAGAGTCAGCTTAATTTCTCAAAATGTTAGTTCAGTATTTCATATGTAAGTACTTTGTGTATTTTAAACTTTAAGAATCATGTCAGTATTCTGTTGTGCTAAATCACCTGATAATGATCCTTCAGATGCAAAAGCTAGTTTTGCAATAAAAGTATTTATGTGTAGCTTAGTTCACTCAGCTTCACTGAGCATGAATCCTCAAAGCAAGTGAGCTGAAACAGCAAATGCAAGAGGGATAAAATACTGTCCTTTCAAGACACACCACCTCCCGCCCCCGTACTCTGTTTAGACTGAAGATTAGCACTACTAAACCCTCCTAAGAATGTTGCTCTTTCCCTGTTCAAGAACGGTTGACGGCATGTAACAGGAGAAAGTTTAAACCTGCATCTTGGCTTTCTGTTTATACTGTATACCCATTTTCCCTTTTCTCCTCCCTTTGCTACCACTCTTCCAGTCAACTTCAGAGAAAGAGACCCTATAATCCATGTACATCACTCCTGAATAAATTCTGCAACAGACACCACAGTTGAACTCCAAATGGCACTCAAACCAGTGGTTGCTGTGAATTAACTGAACTTGGTAAGAAGTATAACTACATTTTAGGCTAGGCTATAATTTTATTTCATTTAAAAACTAAAAATCTACTATTAAAAAAAACTATGGAGACCTGATTTCTGATAAAAAAAACCATACAGGTTTTATGACACAGTAGCTAACTTCCTCATTCAGAAACTCAGCAGTTATTTAATTAAGGCAGACCACAGATTAAGCTTTCTGTATAGCAGTCTTCTCTATAAAGGACTATAATAACAACTTGATTTCCCCCCCCAATTATGTATCATTATCAAGCTATTGTCCAAACATAATAAAGGTAACAAAAAAACCACCCCGACGTCAGGAACATAAAGGCTGAGACACATCACAACAATGATCCAGGAAGAAGTCTATTGAGTCATTACAGATGGGGATGGTCTCTGATTTGCTCAATTCCAATTACTCATCTTACTTAACCAAGATGATCAACAACGTTACCATGTACACGTAAGCAAACTTGTACAGCTGTTGAATTCACAGATGTCAGAAGACACAAAGATTCACCAATACTAAACTATAATGTAATTAAGCGCAGCTAAGTAAATCGTATTTCTGTAGTGTTTTGTTAATACACATTTGAGAAAGTCTGTTTCAAAGCGGGTTCAGGTGGTTAAGCCTTGGGCTAGATCAATTTCAGGTGCATGGATTTACCATAGACATCTTCAAGCAATCAAATGCTGGCATGAAGAGAAACAGAATTTTTCTCATAAGTTTTGTTAAAGCATTAGAATATGACACCCTTTTAAAAAAGGAAATTGGGAAACCTACTTCCAGAATTTCATACATAGAGTCATGGAATCAGAATCACTTAGGTTGGAAAAGACCTTTAAGACCATCAAGTCCAACTGTAAAACTAACACCGTCAAGTCCATTGCTTGCCCTTGCGCATGCATCTGCAATGCTCCCTTCTATCTGACTCGCCTCCTAATGAGGACTGGATGGTCAGGGATGATGGAAGAGGTGCTATACATTCTCCTTAAGTCAGACAGCACTTAACAGATGGAAGTTAACAGGGTGCTGCAAACAGTGGGAGTACTTAAGCATCCTGCAAGATGCTGAGCTGTGACTAATAGCCTGCCTGTTCTTGAAGAGCAGCTATTTCCTACTTCACTGAGGGAGAAGTTATACATGCACACCAACACTAAAAATGAGCAAGCCTTAAGCACTGTCCTAGCTGTTGCATGAATATCTTTTTAGAATCGCCTATGTCACCTCCGGAATTACTTAAAAATATGTATGTACATGTTTTAATTGCTTGGATTTTTAAATATGATGTTAAATAAAAAGGCAAACTATTAGTGAGAATGACACTTATTTGCAATTGCAGGATAGCACATCTACAGGGCTGATGCCACTTACAGTTCATTCTGTTCAACAAGTAGCTATAATGCACTTGAACTTCATTAAATTACAAGCAGGAGGTCAATATGAAAACATCCAGTATAACATTCTGAGCGAGTGAATTACCTATTTCATTCCCTACCCAGGGCTGCAAAAAGATTGTTATTTTAGATGTAAGTCACAGTCTTTGTCACAGGAAAATACAGAAATGCAGTAGATGTGTCAAAAGTAAGAAGAGCGTGACCATGGATATGGTAAAGGGCTGGCTCATGCAGTGGTTCAGCTAAAAAGTCTTATAATGATTCTTCGTAGAGTCACTTACACAGCCTCTGCCGCCCTTAAGCCTCCTCTCCCTATGAAAGCAGTAACTACATTTTTTCAAAGTGGTACACAGAAGGCGGAATATCAGAAATTGAGGTATTTTGATGCTATAATGATAAAAGATATTAATACTTTTCTTTTACTATGCAAAACAAAAGATTACAAATATAATGGTTCAGGTAATTTCAGGTGAGCTTTCATCACTATTCTGTTCAAGTAGCCTTCTTTTAAAATTTAATGAAAATTTAGAAGATTATGCAAAGTAGTCTGCTGCACAGATTAAGTCTTTGCTATTACGCTAGTTTTTTTAAGAGTTCCAGAAAAAAAAGCGGTTCCAGCTAAAACACATGATCATTCTGCAAATATCCATAACAAGTAACTTTGACAAATCCACAGCTTATCTCAAACAGAGCATAAAAACCATCCAGCAATTTTTTAATGCATTCCATTTTATGTTTCAACACTTCCAAAACAAAACTAGATTCTGAATGTAATTGAAGTACTTAATTCTCATTATGGTGGTATGTTGTTTTCTCATTTTGAAGTCTAGAGAAAGATCTTCACTCCACACTGAGAACCGTAAACCTATCACTTTAAAGCAGTAAGAAAGCTCAAGCAGACTGACAGGTTGTCTTCGGTTAGACAGCTGCCCTTTTATCAAAAAGTACAAATACACAAAGCATGTCTCTTCTAAACAAAAGCATAAAGCATGCAAATTACTACTTAAGTATGAAAAGTATTGTTCAGATTAAAATATATTGCCTCTACTAGCAATGAAGACCTTAAAGGCTTTTTTTTTTTTTTTTAAATCAAAACACAGTACTGAGTCAGTATTTAAAAGTGACTGCAATTTGCTAATGCATTTTTCAGATTTCTATAAGGTAAGAACAAAATTTTATTACCTATACATGCATTGAAAGTCAGATACACACCAGAAACTGTATGGAATACATATCCTTACAGCCCCCTATACTTCAGTCAGTTTTATGCTTCTAGGGTTCAGAATAAGCACCTAGATCACTAGGTACAGTGCTCATATCTCATAGCGCTTTCCACTCAGAAAGACTTGATCTTAAGACCTTTACTGTACTCTCACATATATTAGAGACACAACAAATCTTACTATCTGTCATCAAGAAATGGGACTATTCATGTAACAGTGTTAATATCTTCATATTCCATTGCCCCATATCAATATAGATTACTCTAGGTAGTCACAGGCATGTACAATTGGCAAATACCACTGTATATAACTGTAACAAATTACTTTGTTGCCCCCAAAAATCAAGGAACAATACTTTCAGAAAAATCCTTATTTGATTTAAAAAAAGGGAAATAACTAATCTACTGCTCGTTCATGTCCAACATTTGATTCATACATGAAGAAGACGAACAAAACGGGTAAATTCTTTAGCAAAACAAGGTTTGAAATTCTAAAAATGCCATTCTGGAGGCCAAAATGGCATTACAAGATTAGTCTTTTAAAAGATGGACAAAATTCCTACTTTATAATTTGCAACCTTTAAGAAGCTTTGAAAATGAAACCAGTTTTATCATATTACATGTATTACTACCTTACAAAAGCAAAAAGAAATAATCCTCTGATTATTTCTAGTGAAAGTGAAACACCGATCTGCTTCAAAAAAACTATTATCCTTTAAAATTTGCAATTTAAGTAAGTTTTATACATAGACCACTCTAACTATTGAGCAAAACCCCTGAATAAAGGCAGAACGTAAACTCCTTCCGCTGTGAATTAACATCAGAGGTCTAATACCAGGAGGTGAAATTAACACCAGGGCATTTCAGAAGCTCTCAAAAGGGGGTGGGGGAGGTACATCTTTACATCTAGAGGAGCAGGCGCTAAGGCACCCACCTTCACTGGAAACGAGCTATTTAGGAAGCCAACAAACTAGTTCGGCCAGCAAGAAAACTTTCTGAAGACACACGCTTCCCAACCCCCGCCTTTGTGAAAGCTTTCAGACCAGCTCAGCTTGCGTTCAGCTCCACGCCAAGCAGCCCACGAAGGAAGCCCGCGGCCGACTCCCCCCCCCTGTAAGAACGCTGACCTTCGATGTTCAGCTCGAAACAGACGTGGCAGAAGGACAGGGTTTCCTTCTCGGTCCCCAGCTTGCAGACGCTGCAGACGTTGTCGTCGTCCAGGTCGATGCTCACAAACTGCTCCTCGTTCATAGTGCCCTGGCGGGGGAGGAGGACGCCACGGGACCGTTATTTCAACCGCCGGCCAGGCGAAGCGACGGCGGCGGCGGGCAGCACCACACACCGCCCCCAAACAGGGCTCCGGGCCCCGCCGACACACCCGGCCCC
>VYXH01012430.1:0-27884 GCA_013397275.1 Burhinus bistriatus | reverse complement strand
TTTTTTTTTTTTTTTTTTAAAATGCAACTACAGAAATCTGGATTTATCTGAACCATATTCTGGGAATGCCTCTCCATTTGTCTCTCTGCTGAGAAGTCACAGTTAGGTTCCTAACATTATGATATGTGTGGTGCAGGTCTTGACCATCCCCTCCATTTTACACGAGTGAAGGACTCTACAGTAAGATCAAATGAGAATGGTAGTGTGGAAAGGAAACTCAGTGGTCACCCTTTTCCTTGAAGCTCCAAGAACAATGTCTGACAGTCATGTGGGAAGAGATTTGCTGACCATCACCATGACCATCATAGCCTCACAGAAGAGACTGCAGACGCCAGAGATGCTGAGTTCCCGGCTCTCCCTGCTCTTGCTCTACGGAGTTCTCCAAAGCAGAGAAGGGGCTGTGGTTGCTACGTGTACACCTGTCTCCTCAAGTAGCTGTGATAGAGGGGTAGAAATCCTGTATTACGCAGTCTTGCCCTCCTGATCAAATTAATATTTGATTTATTTCTCAGAAGCAGCACCAGGCTCCCACTACTCTCCTTGTCATTTTGGGAGTGCCATATGGATGCAACCTTTTTGAAGTGATGGCTGCTAAATTTATGCTTCAACACATGCCTTAGGCTTTTGTTGAACAAATTTTTATTTGTTGAGCAAACACTTAGAATAGGTATATCTGATGGAGTGAAAGCCAGATGGCTGGAGAAAACAAAAGATACCTAGGGTTAGGAAGTCTGGAAACATCTAGTTTAATGATTTAGTCTGTAGCAATACTTGTACTTCTTGAACAGCTCTGAGAACACTTTTAGGAGATAAGAAAAACCCACCACAGATAACTGTACCCGCTTGCATTGTCATATCACAGACAGATTTCTGAAATAAAATGAAATTAATTTGCCTTATTTCTTGCATTGTACTTTTGATCTATTTGGGTAAGGTACTGGCTTCTATAACTGGACCAAAGATGGATTGCTAACTACCATCTTTACTGCCAAACTTCATTCATACTGAATTCTTTCAAACTTCATTCATACAGAAAATAGAATTAGCGTAGAGTTTTATGAGAATTGGTACTAATGAAATTTCCTACAGCTTTGTACCTTATGAGTAACATCTGGTGTGTAGGAAGGAATAAAGTCATATGGAAGATTGTCTTAGAGTTCAAACATTCGAAACATCTCTCTCCTCACCCATCTCTAGTACTTGATAAATGTTTTATAATCTCACACTGTACTCTTTTCTTGTGTAGGGGCACTGTTAAGACCTCTCCACCGTAGGTGCCTGCTTTCATTAAATCTGAAAAACAATGTTGTCACTTTTGTCTCTCTGACAAATATGGCTGAAATTAGAGAAAGATCTAAAAGTTAGTAACACAGGTTGTGGAGAATGAATAGGTAGATGCATTCTTTGAACAGACCAGACCACCATAGCTATTCACAAAGATGCGGTGAGGCACTCTGATCTGTTGGTCCCCAGAAGTTAACCAGGAAATCACACGTGCCCTGGAAACTTTCCCTGAAGTGCTCTGGCTCTCATGGTAACAGGTTTTACTTAACAATCATGCAGTATAATGAAAATAAACAGTTATGTGATACAGATATGACATGAGAAATTCATGTGCTTCAGTACTATGAAATGTAAACAAATGATGACTGTGAAATTGGAATGAAAATTAAAAAAAAGTGAAACAAGACAGGTAGGTCAAGAGTAAAGTAAGAGTTGTAGTATTTAGTAAAGTAAAATTTTTAATTACAGTAAAACACTGATAAGAAAATTACCCACTAGGACAGAAATCTGATCTAATTTCTCGAAGTTCAATGACCACACGTCAGGCAGGATTGGGCATCTGCAGTTGGGAACCTCTGCATGAACTATAGGTTTAAGGACAAAGGAAAACTTGGGGTATTTCACTTGTCCTTATATTGTCTTAACCAATAATATAAAAATATCTTAATTTATGTAAAGTAATCAGGTACGATTATACTAAGACCATCTAAGGAACCTGAAGGTGCATAAGTCCATGGGGCCTGATGAGATACATCCGCGGGTCCTGCGGGAACTGGCGGATGAAGTTGCCAAGCCACTATCCATCATATTTGAGAAGTCGTGGCAGTCCGATGAAGTTCCTGCTGACTGGAAAAGGGCAAAGACAACCCCCATTTTTAAAAATAGAAAAAAGGAATTGCAGGGGGACTACAGGCTGGTCACTCTCACCTCTGTGCCTAGCGAGATCATGGAGCAGATCCTCCTGGAAACTATGCTAAGGCACATGGAAAATAAAGAGGTGATTGGTGACAGCCAACATGGTTTCACGAGGGGCAAATTGTGCCTGACAAATTCGGTGGCCTACAATGGGGTTACAACATTGGTGGATATGGGAAAAGCAGCTGATGTCATCTACCTTGACTTGTGCAAGGCATTTGATGCTGTACCACATGACATCCTTGTCTCTAAATTGGAGAGACATGGATTTGATGGATGGACCACTACGTGCATACGGAATTGGCTGGATGGCCACACTCAAAGAGTTGCGGTCAACGACTTGATGTCCAAGTGGCAAGCAGTGATGAGTGGCATTTCTCAGGGATTGGTACTGGGACTGGTGCTGTTTAACATCTTTGTTGTGACATGGACAGTGGGATCGAGTGCACCCTCAGCAAGTTTGCTGATGACACCAAGCTGTGTGGAGTGGTCGACACGCTGGAGGGGAGGCGTGCGCCATCCAGAGGGACCTGGACAGGCTTGAGAGGTGGGCCTGAGTGAACCTTATGAGGTTCAATAAGGACAAGTGCAGGGTCCTGCATCTGGGTCCGGGCAACCCTTGGTATCAGTACAGGCTGGGGGATGAAGGGATTGAGAGCAGCCCTGCCGAGAAGGACTTGGGGGTGTTAGTGGATGGCAAGCTCAACATGAGTCGGCAATGTGCACTCACAGCCCAGAAAGCCATCTGTATCCTGGGCTGCATCAAAAGAAACGTGGCCAGCAGGTCAAGGGAGGGGATTCTGCCCCTCTACTCCACTCTCGTGAGACCTCACTTGGAGTACTGCGTCCAGCTCTGGAGCCCTCAGCACAGGAAAGTTATGGACCTGTTGGAGCGGGTCCAGAGGAGGGTCACAAAGAAGATCAAAGGGATGGAACACCTCTCCTACAAGGACAGGCTGAGAGAATTGGGGTTGTCCAGCCTGGAGAAGAGAAGGCTCCGGGAAGACCTTATTGCAGCATTTCAGTGCTTAAAGGGGTGTCCTGGTTTCAGCTGGGAAAGAGTTAATTTCTCTTTCTAGTGATTGCAGTGAAAGGAATGGCAATAATACCTATTGTTTTCAGTTGTTGCTAAATGACGTTTACATTATTCAAGGACTTTTTTTCAGCTTCCCATAGAAGAATAGAGAGAAAGATGGAATGGCCAATGAAATATTCCATACTATAGGCATCCTGCTCAGTATATAAATGGAGGTTAGCTGAGGGGTGGGAATTCGTGATCACTGCTTGAGATGGTGCCAATTCACCGGGCGATGAGCGTGTCTGGTGTTATTATTATTACTGTTATTAGTGTTCTTATTAGTGTTATTCTCCTTTTGTGATATTGTTCTATTAAACTGTTTTTATCTCAACCTACAAGTTTTTTTCCTTTCCCCTCCTTTTCTCCCTCTTCTCCCTTGATGTGTGTGGGGGGGAGTGAGCAAGAGAATGGGTGGTGGGGGTTTAACCATGACAAGAGGGCTAATGAGAAAGATGGGGCNGGCAATAATACCTATTGTTTTCAGTTGTTGCTAAATGACGTTTACATTATTCAAGGACTTTTTTTCAGCTTCCCATAGAAGAATAGAGAGAAAGATGGAATGGCCAATGAAATATTCCATACTATAGGCATCCTGCTCAGTATATAAATGGAGGTTAGCTGAGGGGTGGGAATTCGTGATCACTGCTTGAGATGGTGCCAATTCACCGGGCGATGAGCGTGTCTGGTGTTATTATTATTACTGTTATTAGTGTTCTTATTAGTGTTATTCTCCTTTTGTGATATTGTTCTATTAAACTGTTTTTATCTCAACCTACAAGTTTTTTTCCTTTCCCCTCCTTTTCTCCCTCTTCTCCCTTGATGTGTGTGGGGGGGAGTGAGCAAGAGAATGGGTGGTGGGGGTTTAACCATGACAAGAGGGCTAATGAGAAAGATGGGGCCAAACTTCTTAGCAGGGCCTGTTGCGACAGGACAAGGGGTAGTGACTTTAAACTAAAAAAGGGTAGATTCAGACTAGATATAAGGAAGAAATTCTTTATGATGAAAGTGGTGAAACACTGGAACAGGTTATCCAGAGAGGTGGTAGATGCCCCATCCTTGGATACATTCAAGGTCAGGTTGGACGGGGCTCTGAGCCACCTGATCTAGTTGAAGATGTCGCTGCTCATTGCAGGGGGCTTGGACTAGATGATCTTTAAAGATCCCTTCCAACCCAAACTATTCTATGGTTCTTTTCTTAATATAAATAAGTTAAATTCACTCATGCCAAACTGGTAACAAGTTGACTTGGCTTCTAATCTGTCTTGTGGTTGTGGGAAGCCTAAACTCACATTTGTCTTGCACCTTGGATATTTTCTGATGCTATAACTTTTGCTTATCTTAGCTAATGCTCAATTGTCTTAGTCGTGCTTATAAACTAAAGCACTAATCACGTGCTATCACTGGTGGTCACCATACCCTATTTCCAATATTATATTAAATACTATACTTAGGGGTACTAAAACCATTAAGATTGATAGATTTCCAGATCACATAACTCTCACTTTTTTTGGAAGAGATTTTTTTTTTTAAAAAAAGCTAATATCCTATGTCTACTTAACCACTTAGCAAATTTAATATTCTTGTACACCAAGTGATTTTGGAAGATAATGCATTAAAGCATGGACTGTCTCAAATGTGGAGAACAATACTCAAGTCATTGGAGAAATATCAGCTATAGGTCATTCTCATTGTTGGTGATGGTTCATTTCTCTGTAGGATCTTTAGCTAAGAAAGATGTTTGCAGTAGTCCAGCCTGACATTGTGCATAGCCCAGCATGTGGGTGGATTAGTTGCTAGAGCTGTGGGCGTTAGAAAGGCCGTCAGTTTTTATTAAGATGGCCATTTTCCCATTATTAAAGAGAATTATCACTTAGTAAACAGGCCAGTGGTCTGTTCATCACTATTAACAATACGCAAATTATTTCTAGTCTAAAATGCCTATTTTTAGCTTCTGGATATTGTTTGGTGTTGTGTCAAAAATGACGATAATTTCACTCACTTGTGCATGGAACCCCAGCAAAGGACTTAAACTACAAAATCCCCAGGACTTTAGCAGTGTTTGAATGTTGCTTGTCTAGTCATCATACTATAAGTGCTGTCTTATAAACATTAACAAATAGTAGAAAACAATAAATAGTAGGCAACCTGCAAAAAATAAATATTAACAATACTCGGAAGGCATTTTTCATTACCTTGTGCCAAAGGCCACATCAGCAAAATGAGTGAGTGCTTAACATACCATTTTAATTTGGCAGTGTTTACATGCATTGATACCAGTGCTTGCACACAGTCCAGGGTAATGAAGAATTAGGTTTACATGATCCAGTTCAATTTATTATTGATATTAGCTTGATACTAGTCTGATAGCTATATATTGATATTAAGGGAAATAGAAATATATTTATGTAATATTTATTCTCTAAAGTAGTTTATTGTGTAATGTGTAAAGCATGTAATATTAATATTTAAATAAAAATGTTATATTTATGTATTGGCAGTCATCAAAGGTCAGTTTTCTAGAACAGAACTCTATCACTAAATATGCATCAGCTGGAAAAAGATATTTCAGAGAATAGGAGCATTTGTTGTTAAGCAAAGTTGTAAGCATGCTGAGGAAAACTTTGATCCAAGGCCCCTTCTTAAACTGATCAAACTGCTGCTGTGATGCAGGTTCTCTAAGCCATTTCTTTAATGTTTGCCACCCAGCGCCACTTCTATCGGCATCAAAGCTCCTCAAATAAAGCAAGCATGACTATGTCTATGCTAGGGTGGCATTTTCTGTTTTATTCTTCCTGGTTGGGGAGCAGCCAGCTGAGAGCTGTGTTTCTGCAAGTGCCATCTCACCAGTTATGAGGGGAAGGGGCAGAATAAGCACAAAGTTCCTTCATGACACTAGCACACCACAAAGCTCCTTGTCTCTGCATTTTAAGACAGTAGTTTGAAATTTTTTTTCAGACATCAGCTATCATCCTACTACTGCTTATTCTCTCAGCATCTACTATATTGTCATTAATTTTCTGTCTATTTCGGAATTCCTGGGAAAAAAAAAATTACCCTCATTCCCCAAAATGTCTTTATCTTAGAAGTTGCCTAGAAATATGTTAAAATAATACAGAACATGTTACAATGGGTAGAGACTTAATTAAAAAATTGTTACCTACCTATACAGCAGTCTGTGTAAGGGAACGCCTGCAGTAACAATTAGTTCAACATCCTCTTCAGCCTAGATGCCCTCAGCATCCTCTGTTGGTTTGTCTGTTTAATCTTCAAGCCAGGGCAGCCTGTTCATATATACAAGCAGCCAAAAGAGTCCGCTCAATAGCAGCATATTTGCAAAATACATGATGTCCTAATAACACTCAGTGTCGTGAATAGGAAATGTATGACTTCTCTGGTAGAGATCAGATAAATAAGGCTAGTGCACTCAGTCACTTCACCACATAATTGACAGCAGAGTAGTTTTTATCCTTTTCATGCATTTCAGACTTTGCGCGTTATGATCAGTGACTCACACATGTGGCCGATCTGATAAGGATATTTATCATCATCCCAAATTGTTACTAATTTTCTGTATAGTTTGAATGATCCTTCCTTCTGTGCAACAGCTTAAATGGCATGCCATTTTGGATGGATGAATCAGAAGCATAACAATTCTTCGTGCTACTATGATATACATTATAACGTTCAGAAAAGAATAAAAGTTTGCAAATGCTGGCTTGTCATGATTATCAGAAGACTTAAAGGTAGATGGAACTACGGGAGATTTCTAGCTGTAAATATATGTCATGTGTAAAGTTCTATTTGAGTAAACAAAAGCTATGCTCTATGGATTAGAGCAACGGGAAGGATAGATACGCCACAGGAACAGCACAGTAGTGCTGACCTACTTGAGCAAGCTGCACAGTGACTAGCATGCAGCTCTGGCTCTTTTTCAGTAAAACAGTATGTGACCTCCCAGATCAGCATGTAATTTGAAACATAAAATGACCACATGTATCTTTTGGCAACGGAGTTATTAACTTGTTAACTTTTTTCTGCAACCCTCAAGGCCACCTCTTACATCACAGTGGTGCAATATCTACTAATTGAAAGTTAGTTTTGTGACAGCCAAGGACACTGGCTGCAAAAAGCTGACACAAACATGTCTAGAGGTGAGATATTTTCATTATTTCTTCCTCTGGCTTCCTTACTCTACTTGCCATCCCTCTTTGCTACTCTCTCTCTTGGTCTCTCCCACCTGCACAAACAGAAAGAAACCTTAAAGCATAGCTTTATTAGGAAGAAAAAAAAAAAAGTGGAATGATATATGCTAGCCATATGGAACAGTCTTACTATGAGGAACTATTTGAAATTTATTCCGTAAGTTGTTTGTTGGCAAAGTAAATTAGTTGGCAGGTGTGTCAAAAAGCATTGCCACTCTTTTTTTTTGAAGGGAAAGGTAACAACTGGCTTAATGAAATCTAGAGGACTGTGAACAAAATCTGAATGAAACTTCTCTTACTTTTCAGCTCAGGTTTACTTAAATGCTGTTTATATTCACAAGACATGCAGGATTCAGACCCAACATTTCACAAGTCAGCCTGATGCTCTGACAGGTTTTAATATGCCTGGTTAGAGCTTTTCTAAAAATCTAGTTCACTCATTCTCTATCCTTCCTGATATATTTATCTAGGGCACATTTTTGTACAAGCTATAAAAAACCTCGCAGAAAAAGATTGTTGACCTGGAGCTTTTCTGGATCTTTAGCATTTAGAAATCTGTTTCGTAAGTAGAATCAAACTATTACTGAGTGTAAGAGAGGCCAAGGCACTGTTTTTTTCTTCCAAATTGCTACAGGTTTTGCACATAGCGGTGTCCAGAATGTAGCTGTTCCTGACTGCTTACATTGGGAAAAGCATCCAAGAGACATTAATGCCAAAATCTAGAGAGGACTGCCCGCCTGAACAAAGGTAGGATGAACCAAAAATACTAGAACTTAGCTGGAAGGACTAGTAAGGTATAGCTAGAAGAAAGTGAAGATTACAGTCCTCTGTTGGAAGCGATTTCTATTGCAAGTATCCCAAATTTTGCTGCTGCCAAATACACATACAGCCCACTCATGTAAAACCTCATGAAGCCAATGGAAAGACTCGCATACATTTCCGTGGGTTTTGACCCAAAGGTTGGCAGTCTATTCAGTTGTTACCTTTCTCAGTTTTCTATATGCTCTGTCACCTGGGTGTATGGGAACTTCCTGTTTCTTGCTGCAAATCATCTGGCTTCTCAATCGGTGTGTTAATACAGAAAACTTGACCAAAGCCGGAAAAGTAAAATGTTTTCTTGCACGAAACAGAAGGAATAGCGATATCCGTGGCTGCTTTATAACCGTAGCAGACACAATCCAGATTCATATGTTGTGTAAGCTTTGCAGAGCTCCAGATCTCCTACATGTCAGTAGTGTGACTCTGGCTCATCTTTGTGTGTCAGAATATGAGTGAGGACTGCAAGTATCTTCTTTTTAGGCTTTTTCTCATCTAGTAACTGTGCTTTACCTCTTTATTTTCTTTAGGCTTATTACAGAACTTGTCACCTGATGATGGAGTGCAGCAAATGTAGTGTTAACATCAAGGGGAGCCTGCCTGACTTGCATGCTGATGTTAATGAAGCTGTGAATTGTGTCATATTAGCCTCATTTGCTTCCCATATGCTTACTCTCATTTTCCCCTTAGAAGCTGCAACTCCACTTTTCATCTTCATTTGTATGCCCAAAATGCAGCCAGCTTAATTACCAATTATAACCTTACTCATTTAAAAGCTAAATCAACTGGAAACAACACTAAAAAATGTTTCCCTCGAGGAGAACTAAAGACTTTGTGTTAATTTTCTTCACATATTTTGATTAGTATAAAGCACTGTGTAGCTTACACGTTAATCTCCCCAAATGATGTTAATTTTAAATCGAGATGACACAGGCATACTCATGGGATGACAGTCAGAGCAACCTGCTTTCTCTTCCTCCTTCAACTCTGACCTGCTGCACAAAAATATTTTTCCCTGGGAAACTGATAATGAAGCATGATAGCACTCGGCTCTGCCAGCAGCTTTTTATTTATGTCCACTTTTCTTGCTTTATTTCTTAGCTGCCTGACCTGTGCTATTTCCTTAAGTTTGTAAGTCCCTTGTGGGTTTTTTCTAAATGCAATTTCTTCCATCTTAGGAAATGAGAATTCCATAAACTTCCAGGTAGGTTTCATGGGACCCTGTCAAGCAATGGAAGGCGTAATAGCGGTCGAGCTTGATATACTAGTGATGGCCACAAAACATCCCTCCAATCAATACAGTAAAACTCTCAGGCACTCTTTAGCTCCTGAGTGAATTTACAGTTCCTAGTGACAATCTCCATTGCTGCAATGAAGGCCAGAATAACCACAAGAAAAGAAAACTAGATTTGGAAAGCTGCCATTATTATTTATGGAATATTTGCATACTATAATTTATCAGTTCTTTGTTTGGAACATGACACCCTCTCTTTAGGGGAGATGCAAGACATTTTCCAGCTGTTCTCTTTTACAAATCAAAAAGTTTAAGGTATTGAAAATCCTTCTTTTTTCTAAAAACCTAAGAGAAAATAAAACAAATCTTTGGAATGAGTGAAATACTGGCAGAGTGATGAGCTCCGTGCATTTGCATTGAATGTAGCTCAAGTGTGAGCAAACCTAAGACTGAAAGTGGTTGCTGTGTGCCCTACACATGTGTGGCAGCCCGTAGTCTCCATACAGAACCACCTGTACCCATCCCTTGTCTTTTGAGAATGAGAGGCTCTGACCCTGCTTCTATCCTGGGAAAAAACTAACAGAAAGCATTACAGCTCACTAGTCTCGTATGGTTCATAAAAGTTTTAGCCTCTGACTTAGCAGAGAAGTCCTGGTTATGCTTCCCCTTTCATACACCTAGGAATTATTAAACACAACCTCATAATAAGATTAATATGTTACTCTGCATTTAACAGTCTCTCTGGTTTGTCCCTCTTTGATTATTAGACCTATGAGTGTTTAATGGACCACCTGTCTGGCTGTGATGGATAATATCTTGATCCTAGTAAAATAAACAATAGTTTTGCCATTATTCCAGGCAGAAGTAGAATTTTGCCCTGTATGTCTCTCTTCCTATTAATAATACTGTCCTTTCTTAAAAAGTATGAAGGTAAGATTTTGTTCTGTTCAGCTTGCAATAGAAAGGCATAAAGGGATATGATTGCTCCTTTCTAATACAGTGAACAGAAGAATGTGATGAAAAAGGCTGAAACACTGAAAATTAGGGGTTATAGAAAAACAAATGTATATAAACTATCACAGTACATTTTGGCTTGAAACCTAGCAGAATCTTTCAAATAATCAGAAAAAATGAGTTACTTAAAGCAATGTGACAGGAAACCTAGACAGTTTTCAGATGGGAGTTTCAGAAGTTTATGAAAGAAACTATATAAATACCTGTGAGAGCAGGGTGTTGGATTCAGTGAGTGAATTTTTCTATTCTTGTCTTATTTCTGTGGTCCTTTGTCCTTAACATCATCATGTCATACACATACGCAAACACAAAAAAAGGAGATGAAGCTACGGTGCAGGCAATATATGTTTCCCTTTCACCAATTTCTCTTTTTCACTTTTCAGCCTCCCTTTTCTCACAACACCTGACATTTGTATTTAGTTTCCATTTCCTGGGTTGTATGCGATATTGTTTTTTTCTTTAAGGTAAAGGGCAGGCTCACAAATCCTAATGAAGAGCATGAGTGCACTGTGCGGGTTGAAAAACTGACGGGCAAGAAAAGAAACTTTTGAGCTTTTGAAGGTTCTGAGACAGGGATTTTTCTATGAAAATCTGCATGGTGGCTTTAAATATTAGTTTTGAGGGAATTTCCACTCTAGCAGTTACCGAGGGAGCTGGCTCTTGGGAAGAGCTGGTGCTTTTGGAAGCGCTATGGGAGAAATTCACATACATGCACTGCTTACACTGCACTGGAGACGGTGGCATGGTTCACTAGCCGTCTTCTGGTCTTCTATTTTTAGCATGGAGGAGGAAGCACCATGAGCCGTGCCATGGAGTTCAGCACACAATGTTTCAGTGTGCTTCAAAATAACACGTTTCAGGGATTTTGCAGCAGCGTTGGCATTGCCCTCACCTGTGCCTCAATCTGCAATATAGGCACAGATCATCTTAGTGCCTACCGACTTCCATGAGCTTTCTACTTCATGGTACTCAGCAGCTTGTGGAAGGATTAAATTCTGAAGGCACAGGGCAGGTGTGTCCGTGAGTTTAGCTGCTCTATTTATAGTGTTTTCCTGTAAGCGTAACACTGCAATTGTCATTCACACTGTCTTCCTCCCATTCTGCATGGCACCAGGTTGGGGCAAGAATAAACATTCTTTGATTAATGTGGCCTTCTTGGAGAAATAAAAATTAATTGCCTAAACAGTATCACATGTAATTAAACCAGAAAAACATTATGAAGTAACTTTAAATTTAGTGCTTACAACATCAGGAAATTTTGCTCTGAATTTTAATATAGCAATAGATTTTATGTATTAGTTTTTACTTTAAAGTGGTAAATTTACATCAAATTGCCTGTGAAAATGATGTAAAAATTCAGCAAGACAGATTTTCTGCATAATGTAGTGAATTAAAATAAGAGCACAGGAGAAGTGATTATTGCGTTTCGAAATTGGTCATTAACTTACAGTTAACTATTAGGCATTAGGAGGATAAGTTACAGAGTAGATAGACCAACGTGATAATTTATTTTTTTCTGAAGCCAGTGAAGCACAGACTGTGGTAAATGGTTTACAGGCAAAGAGCTGGAGCAAGAGACAAGAAAACCTATATCTTATATTAATTCATGTTTTATGTACAAGACATCTTAACGGTGATGTGTCTTGTGATACTCATTTGCAAAAGAAAGGCTTGTGGACCCCTGAGAGCCGCATGGTCATCACGCACGGTATTGCAGTTATGTGTTAGACACAGGTGGCCAAGGGAGAGCCTGCAGAAAACAGTTAGCAGAGCTCAAAACAGGAAATCTTCTGTGCATGGGCCACGTCCTTGCCCTCTGAGGAACCTTTACAACACCTCATCACTGTGAAAAAAACAGTAAAACTGAAAATCAGGTCTATTTTTTCAAATCATGTTTGCTGCTTAGGGAGAATGATATTCTATCAGGTTAGACTAAGGTGACATTTTGAAGACTTTCTTCACAGCAGAGGTGCAGAAACATAATCTGTTGTTTTAGATATAAGCTTAGATTTTGGAGGAAAAATTTCTAAGAGGGAATAAAGACTGCAGCTAAATTAGAGAAAACACAAGGATCTGTCTTTTAAAACAGAGGCTCACTCCATTTTTTCCCTGTAGTGGTGACATAACATTTACATTTCCACAGATAATGAACTAGATCTTTCCAGCAGACCAGCCCCACAGAGGACTCGTTCCCAAAGCTTAAGTATTACATTTCTTTCCATCTGCTCCACGTGGAGCTTGAGGTAAGCTAGTAATGTCTTATGAGGATCACCATTTCTTGAAAGCAAATGCACTTTTCATTTTCTTCTTTAAACAAGAAAGATCTTATTACTACCTGTCATGGCTTCTTTGCTGCAGTTGCTATTAGTACTTTTAATTGGTAATTTACTAGTTTTGGAGATGAGGTTTTAGAGCCCCTAAAACCGCAGGGAGTTAGCTCACAGTCTAAATGGACCTTCTGAGGATGCGGAAAGCCTCAACAATGTTACTTACACCTCACAAAAGGCCGTGAAAAGCAGTCTCTATTAATTTTAAATAGTTTCACAGCCAACTGCTCCTTCCCATGACTATGTTTATTTCCTGTTAGTCCTTAAGTACTTTCCAGGTAGGAAATGAAATAAATGCCAAGGAAATACACAGCTTCTTTCTGACAGAGATCTCTCCCAGACCAGTTCCTTTGCCCTCATCTGCCTAAAGTGTTTATACAGCTGCCTTAGTCTCTGCAAAGGATTAGCATAAAAATCCGTATTAAGGCCCAACAGATCTGTCTTCCAATTATGGAAATGGGATGAGTAGGAAATTAATAGCATGCAGTTGCAATGCCCTCCTAATTCAAAGGTCTCTTCAAGGGCTGAGCCTCTGGGGAGCTTTTTGCCCATGGCTCTTCCCCAGGGGGCCAATGTGTGGTTGTGCTTCCTTTTTTCATACCCACCTGGCAGTACCAGAGGTGCTGTGCTGCGACCTGTGTCAAAGGCAAGATCCCGTTGTCCGATGTGGAGCAGCAATTGGCCACTGAGTGCAGTGGGTCAGCAGCAGGAAGGCTAAAAGCAGCTCAGGCAATGGCAGCTCCTGCTGGCAGCCAGTTATGCCTTCGATGTTTGGGTGTGAAAAAAAGCCAGGCTCACTGGCTCAGTCTGATGGCAGGGGAGTTTGTGGACACCGGTGCAGTGGAAGAGGAAGAGTGGCTGCTGTTTCTGCTGACTCCCTCCACCCAAGCCACGTTTACAGCATGATCATCTGATATGCAAGCTCTTACATACTGGAGTATTTCCCTGTGTTTCAAAACACCTCTATGCAAACCTGGGCTCCCACAGCCTTTTCTGGGCTGCAGTAGCCTGCCCGCAGTCCTAAAGCAAGCCAGGGCCAGCTCATGGCTTTTCCTGCTGTCTCTTCCCTGGGCATCTGCATCCCTGTGTGGTGTGGGCCCTTCACCAGACTTAGACATGACTTATGTGGTCTGGGCTATACCTGAACATGTGAAAAAATCGGATCTAGGAAGTTAGCGTGAGTGGAGTGAGTGAAGGCGGTCCGAGAAGGTCTGCTGTTCCCAGGAGAAGTCTGATGTTGTGTGGCACCTCTGTGGAACCAGGGAGCAGCACCCGCAGGTGAAACCAGAGGAGCGTAGCTGACTGGGAACCTGCAAACACTAAATGTAAGGAAAAGTGAGAAGGGCTGCAGTGACTTTTCTTGCTGTTCTACATCTCATTGCCATGCCTCTGAGCCCTGCGTTAGACACCGCTTTCTGTTTTGTACTCAGGCTAGCTTCACACCTGCACCAGCCTTTTAAATGCTTTTTTTTCCCACTGAAAATCACTTGCAAATGAAAGGTGTATAGAACTATGATGAAGAAAACAGGCAATTCACAAAGGAAATGAATTACTTCCCTTTCTTCACGTTACCTTGGTTTACTAAAGAAGGTTTCAGTGACTGTACTGCAGCCTAGTAGCCTGGTAAAAACACTGTTGCTAGTTAACTGGCCACAGGATTTGTTCTGATTTTGCAAGAGCTCAGGATGGAGGCTTGTCGGATTTTCTTTTTTTTTGTTTAAACTTGTCTTGGCCTGCCTAGAGCTTTGTCTTCACACGTTTTAGATGTAACAGCAATCTTTCTAACGACCAGGTGGCTATTCCCATGTTTTTTGTCTTTGGTTATCTTTGTATGGTATGACTGTAATTTTACGTAGATAGTAGTCACAAACAGTTATTCTGCACAGAACAAGATATTTACAGCTAACAAAAAGACACAGTGTAGGGAAACAGCCTTAGTACGACAGCAGAGGCCTTGAGAAGCGGAACACAAGATGCTGCTTAGAGGTGCACAGGCGTGGGATGGTCAGAGATGGAACGCAGGGTGGCCCGGGAGACCTCACGGCTATACACAGCTCACCCACAGTCCATTACAGAAATACAAACCTGGAGCTAAACAAAATTGTTTCTAGGGTAACAAAAAGCACAAAGAAAAAAAAAGTCTAAACTATGTAAAATGCACTGTATATGGTAAATTGAAATGCAACATGAACTGCAGAACGATGAAGAAAAAGCAAGGTTTGAAAGTGTTAGCAAACATGACCCTAAGCAGATCCTAAGGGGAAGAAGAAGACACCATCGACATCAAACTCCTCCTGGTGAAGAAGTCAGGATGCTGATGGCTCACCCAGACTGAAGCCACTGACCTTGGGAATCAGAGAGGGTAGTACAACACCAGAAAAAAATAGGGGTAGATATTAAACATGTGTGTATAGCATTTTTAACTGTGTTACATTATCATCATCATCATCAAGTAACTTCTGAACTTACTGAGACCAAAATCAGGAAAAGTCTTGAAGTCTCAAATGTACCATGCCCCTACTAGCTTGGTGAAAACCAGTGCTCAAACAGAAGAGAGACCTTAATTCTCCCACTGAGAAGAATGCCAGAAAACTGTGTTGTTATCTGTTTTCTTTGGCAGTGATCAGTGCACTGCTGCAGCACACGTTATCCTCTGCCCAGTGGACTGGCACAGGGATCTGGAAAGAAATGCAGGAGGCACTGGAGCTGTAATAGTGAGAAGAGATTATTTAAAGGAAAAGGACAGATTTCTGTAGGGAACCTGGCTTAATAGTTCTATTGCTCATGGAAGCACTATTTTCATGTCACTTTTGGACATTACATTACATTACATTGCATTACATTAAGTCATTTCACCTAAGGAAAAATTTCCTGTAATTTCAGTGAAATTTCAGTTCAGGCTCTGGGTTTGCAGGGAGCTCAAGGACACTTTCATTTACAACATTAACTCTACGGATTACATTTTATGTAACCCCCTGCTGTTTTTTTCTTAAGATCAAGGACCATTGAATATAACAGAGTCATTGACTTGTATCCTTTGATTTCAGTGGTTTCATAGTCATGCCATAGTAATTTTTAAAGATTCATTTTTTAAGACTAATGATGGGGGAACGGGGGAATTTCATTAGGAAATCTGAAACTACGTTTCAGCAAGGATGCTAAAGAAAAGAATATCCTTTGAAGTGCAGCTGAATGCCCCAATTACTATAGTTTTGTAATTACTTTTTTCTCTTTTGAAATTGAAGTAGATTAATTGCAACTTCCTCTCACTGAAACAGTGGGAAGAGAAAAAATTCATATCGAGGATAAACTCTTCACACAGCCGCAGCATGATCCCATAGCCCAAAAGTCTGAGGGCAGGATTTTGCTCTGGCATTTGAAATAGCATTAGAAGTGTTTGTAATATTATGCCTGTGCAAAAATGAAAGTCACTTATCAGAGCATTTAGATCTTAGTGCCGATGAGAAGCCTTCTGCAAGACTGTAGAAGTAGTCCGTAATCTCCTACAAGGACAGGATAATGAGCCCTATCTATCCAATGAGTTCAACAGCAGCAGATCTAGGCCCAGAGTCCCTTGACAGTGAGAGAGATTAATTTGATTTCTATACTTATATCAAAATAGCCTCATTTGATTCTAGTGGGGATAATTTTTCATTCAAGCAAAGATCTTGTCTTGAATGCAAATGTGCCTTTGTAGGCATTCGATGAATTAAAGCACAGTGATGCATACACGGACTTTGTTAGTTTGTTTATTACTCATCATCTAGCAGAAGATAAGTGAATCTGTTCTGATGCAAGGATGTCACCATCGCAAAAATGATGTAAATGCAAGCAGAGCTTGATCCAAACTATCCATGGAATTATTTTGTACTGTGTAGTACATTTGTAGCATTACCGCTCTTGGGGTTGGACATTGCTCACTTGCTGTTGACATAACTAAATTGCATTTCAGCCATCCAGGTACATTATTTCTGCACTGTGAGTTACCTTCCAGTAATACAGTGCAGCTAATGGTAATTAGTCTGGAGATAAATGCAAGAGCTCTGTAAAAAGTATTAACTATTGTATATATAACAGAAGAAGCAAAGTGCTTTTTCTCCAATATCAGATCTCACAAGAGGGGATATGTTACAGCATCTAGGAATGGCCAAGACCTGTGGCAAACCTAGGTGCTAAGGGAGAACCTGTCTGTGCCTGATTTACTTAAAAAGGAATGATAAATCTTTTTCTAGATCCATTCCAAATCTCCTGGTAAGACTGCACTATTGCCAAGAATATAGCCAGCAAGGTTTGTGAGGAAAAGGAATACATTAGACTGGGAGAGCTTATGGGTCTGGGATTTTGGCTTTTTTTTCCCTAGCCATATCAATCCATCTAATAAAACCTGNCTATTACTACTACTACTACTACAAAAGTGCATCTGACTGTACAACACATAGTAAGGCAACATATGACCTGAGGGCACCTCATTTCTCCCAGAAATGTGTCAGTCCTGAGCTGGGACCTTCGGCTTCCTCTGTGATGCATGAGAAGAATTAGATACCCAAGATGATACCAATGTGCGCAGAGCAGGAAACAGCCACAGGAAACACTGAAAAACAAGTGGGTGTGCTCTTTTCTTGGCCCTAAACAGTTTATTCTGTGTTTCACAAGTCTGATCCTTCCTCTTCAAGCTCTCTCCAAGTCTCTGCTTTATGAAGAGACTACTATATTAAGTGCATTTAAGGAGATAGATACAGTAACTTTCTTTTATCTAATATCTCAATATTTAAAATTCTTACCAAGATAACAAAAAACTAGAATAATTTTCTTCCTCTGCCTGAGAGATTGTAAATCTGTATCTCTCACCTCTTGCAAGCAGTCTAACAATCAATTGGTCTAACAGACCCATTCAGAAGGGAGGACCCTTACTGCCTCTCCTTGAAACGGCTTCAATTTGCAGGTAATTATAACAAATGTATTTGTCCCAATAGAAGGGCACAGTTTGGTATCAGAACACTTCCCTGCATGGAAAAAAGGCTTGGATTTCTGTCCTTCAATATCCCGTGTGATACCTGTTTAATATGAACTATATAAACTGTAATTGAAACTGTGCCTGAAACTGATGTGGTAGGTGTGCCGTGAAGTCGTCACTTTACATTTGGCTGTGCAGCTGAGGGAAGGAGGGAAAAGCCAGGTCACTGGCTCACATTTAGTCTGGGATGCTTACTTGCACGGTACTGTCAAGCCTTAGGCAGCTGCAGGCACAGATATGGTTTAGGCACCTTTGGAACCAGGTATCCTAGTCCTTCAAAAGGCAATTGAGCAGAGAATGTGAATTTTATTTATATCTAATATTTCACTTAGCTGACAACATACCTACTTGCATCATCTCTTGAACCACAGTTGATATTCTAGTTTCTTCAGCATCTTCACCTGAAGTGTGAAATCCTGGCTCTGCTGAATTGCAAAGTTCCCCTGGTTTTACCAGAGCTGAGAATTTACCTCTGAAGCAGAAAGAATGAGGACTAGAGAGTAAGAAAGAGTGACCATCAATTTGAGGAAAAAGAATAAAAGCGTCAGTGAAGACAGACTAGGCCATTCCTTTTCTTCTTTCAGATCAGCTAAATTATGAAATTTATCTCCCTCTGCAAGTTAGCTCTATGCATAGATCCATGGGATTCATAATTTCTGCTTAAGCCATCCCAAGTATCCTGCTGACTTCTAGTCACATTGTCAAAATCCAAACAAAAATAGCAAATAAAATATTCAAAATAAAACAATATTGAGAAATGCAGCAAACTGGATCAAGACAATTACTTAATGACTTAATTTTTACAGGGAGAGAATGAGTAGGTCAGAATTCTTTACACTGTACAGCAAATGTGAGAAGGCTGAACAAAGGCATTCCGTATTATAAAGGATGGCATATAGGATATACAAAGGATAAGATACTTCCCCTCCCCTAAAATAAAACATGATAGGTTAAAATTAGCAACCTGGTTACACACACACACACACACAGTTGTTTTGTGGAACTCTTTGCCAAAAGATACAATAACATTCAGGCACTTACACGACTTATTTAAAAACAACAGAACAAGCCAAAATATTTATATTATAAGAGCAATGAAGGGATCCACAAGTTGCATTAAAGGAGATTACAAGAACAAGCAAACCTCAAACTTCTTCCGTGTGGGGGTCACACGGACTCATACACAAATGGTCACTCATGCATAAATAGTCACTAAATACCTGACGGTGGAGAGGTTACTGATAACGGTCCACTACAGAGACCCTTCTGAGGCCTCCGGTGCCAGGTAGTGCCAGGGACAGGACCAGGCGGACCCCTAGTTTGATGTGTTATGGCAGCTCCTGCATACTTGGAGCTAGGCACTGACACTGTGATATGAAAGGTCCATGGGGAGTTTAGCTGGCTGTTTTGACAAACGTACCAGCTTTTAGACATGTCAGAGCATGCAATTGAGAACTGGACAAACAATGTTTGACATCCTTGAGGGCTCTTTAAAAGGGCTCGGTACTTTTCCAGTTAAGCTTTTTGTATTTTCCACTGACAACACAGCTTCAAATGCTGCTGTCTAAGCTGAGAAATATCAATCCAAGCATAGCAAATATGTGCTCTTTCTTTGCTTGACAGTGATTTGGCGATCCAGGCTAAATCATTGCCAGTCAGAAAAAAAACCAGTTTAACATGTCTATTGCTGCTTTTCTTCTAGTGCACCGGCAAACTTCTTAAAGATTGTATTACGTATTGCTTGGCTATAGGATACTAGAAAAAAGAAAACTATTACTACTAGGTGACTGAACCCAGAGGTGAATAAGGTAGATGTTGAGATGTAAAATGTCTGACAAATATTGCCAAGGTGAAATTTCTGTGCTGACATCTACAAAATTAATTATGAGCAATATTCATATTCCTAAGAAATAAATGTTGTCACTTCAGTGCCTCTGTGTCAATTTAGTATAAAGAGGAAGGGAAACTGAGATTCTGCTGCTGCATCCCACAGCTTTTTTTCTGACAAATTCCCAAAACCAAATCCTATTGTTGGGTTATTTAACAAAATTGGTCCAGAATGCTAGAGGGACAAGAAAATGTTTTGCCATCAGAGAGATGTGCAATGAGGCAGAGTGAGGGACTGTCATATTACTTAAATGAAAACAAAGCATACAGCCACTGTATTGTCCTGTAGGTTGACTTCAGGCACCACACGTTAAGCAATTCGCCGTGAGAAACTAACTACTAAAAAATCTCATTTTGTTTCAGAACCCTTCTACCAAGCCTGTGCTGTCAGCCCAAGCTGAAGGCCAAATCACAGCTTTCTACTGTGACCAGAGAAGCTCATGAATAGATGGAAATGTTTGCCATGTATTGGAGTGCAGGTGATTCAAAGCACGGTGGAAATATTAAGGGACTAGACTCATGTAAGCACACTTGGACACATGATATTTTGGAATACGTGCTGAGGTCTCTGCTGTGCTGACCACACTTCAGAATAGAGCTGGCCAGGGCTTTAAAACATGGTGTATGAAAGAAAGACCTGTAAGAAACAAAAAAGTCCCTCCTGTTCAAGCAGATAAATTGATACAGCTTGGGACTTTTCTGAAGCTCAGCAACCAAAGAGAAGCTCAGATTTTTACAGCAGTGTAACAAATGCAGCTCAGTTTCCATAGCTCTTCTTTGTGGAGTGGTCTTACATCCATTGCAATTCACATAATATTTGTTTGGAAAATATGGAAGAATATATAAGCCATAGCCTTTTCTAACTTGTGTACTTACTGATTGAATAAGTGATTTGATAGCACTCTGAAATATTTATAATGTGGATTTTGGTTCTGAAGAGCCATCAGTGTTCCTTTAAGTATATCATAAGTTACTTTGCCTCAACTCACTGACAAAAACGGGAGGCTTCGATAGTAAGAAGTTGAGCTAGACTGAGCTATGGCTTGACTGAGCTATAGCATGATATATAATTCTGACTTTCCAGAATCAGTAAAGCAAATATTCTTTCATTAAAAATACCACATAAACCCAAAGTAATTACATGCAAATGAAAATTGTAGTCTAAGCCATTTGAACAATCCCCTGCCAGTCTAATTTTCTTTAAAAAGCATATATGTATAACTAAGAATATTTTATAATCCCAGTGTATTAAACCTTTTATCTCAGCATGCCATAAAGTCTCAGTTTCTTCCTTTATGTTAGTACAATAGTATGAATAGGAATAATTAATGCACATTTATCAAAATAAACCTAAATGTTGGTAGTCACAGGATCTCACAGCCTTTGCAAAGTACAGTTTACTGAATATTGGTGAAAATCATCTCCTATAATGGACATCTTTAGGAATTTCATATCATTGCCTTTTTCAGTGGAAAGGGCACTTTTCACTGTTTGAGACTTTCTTTAAGGAACATTTTAATTTTTCTTCCATTTTTAAATTGCCTCTCCAGAAAATATTTAATGCTGGATTGGAACAGACTGAACTAAGGCATTTTGTATTGTTTGAGAGTTTCCAGTGATCCATTTTGTGTAACCTGATGAAATGCCTTGTGAAAGACGGGCTTAGGTTCCTGTTCTTCTGCTGGCCGTTATGGTCTAGGTGCGGTATGGTCTTAACTATGTTTGTTTCATCTCTTTTCTTGTTAAAACCATATGGAAGAAAAACTGAGAATATCTACTCCATATGGAAGACTATGACTTCAAACACTCAAACTGTCACGTGCTCAAGAGGAGAAACTCTTGGACCAAGACATAATGAAACATTTCAGAAAAAAAGAATGATGCTTTGATTCCTCAAGCTGATTTGGGATGAAAAAAAGATTTTTGAATGGAATTTTCCTCACAATGTAAACTGGAAATTTGAATAGCTCCTTGCAATGTCACAAATATGTATCATATGGGATTTTAAACTTCTTGCTGCCCTCCTGTGGTTGAAATGAACAATTACTTCAGTAACAACATGGGAAAAACCCCAAAACAACAGGGAAAGAACTGCCTTAGTAGAAAGTAAATTCCAGATAAATTAATAAGATGGGATGTCTTGGGACATGAACATGGTTTCCGCTCCTCAAGAAAACTGTTGAAATCAGGCAAATCGGATTTAATTTCTGTCACACTTTTCTGTATAATGTAGACAAAAATTGGCTGTGAAGATAAAATTAATAGTGTATTAAAATCCTTAGAAGAAAGCTGGACAGAAGTGAAAAGCATTTTTATGGAGCACATCAATGCCAGACCAAGCTTGTGATCAACCAACAAGTTCCAGGATGACAGAAAACATGGGACTTAATCTAAACAGCCCCTAAAGGTGCTACCGTACAGAGTTGGGCTACCGTACAAGCTGTTGAATAATTTTCAGTTCTCCTTTTCTGTCACCATAGCGGAGGATGGATGGGTCGATTAGAAAGCTGTCTTGAACCTCAGAAGCAGGGGATTCCTGGATTTAGAGGTCCTGTCAAATTGCTTTGTCATGAGAAGATGAAGAGAAATGACACAGGAAGTTATACCTGAAATTAACAACAAAGGAAAAAAAGAGAAAAAAGAGAGAAGCAAAACCAAACCAGAAGCTCTTTACCACAGGCAATTAATCTGTGAACAATAACACCTGCCTTCTCTTTTTATCTGTTAACCGCTTAAGCCCCCTTTCCTAAGACAACCTCAGTTCTACATTTGTTCTTTCCAGTCCAAAAAATCTTGAGAGGCAGCATCAGTTGTAACACAGTTGGTATTATGCAAAAAGACAGGACTTTCACACTGTGGCACGATCTGCCAGAATATCTCACATCATAATTCAAAACAGCACTTATGAAACAGAGTAAAGTTCTTCATGTAAATTTTTGTCCGAAATTGTACAACAGTATTTCTTTTTTAACAGATTGTGGAGTTTAGAACCCTAATCCTGAGTCAAGCATGTAGATCTTGTGTTCCTAATCCTTTTGACACTGCTCAGTCTCATACAGACCTGTCACCATTTGGTTGGGTTGAGCTAAAACACAAATGGAGCTACATCAATTTTCTGGGGCTAAAGACCAGGCTCGAGGCAGTAAGAGTCCTGTTATTAGGAATTATGGGCATACTCACAAGATACTTGGCTTGGATCTGAATATGTGTCTGATTGTATCCAAAGCCCCAGACTCTCACCTCATTCTTTGGGGCTGGGAGTTTGCCTGATTTTCAGGGAAGGTCCAACCTGATGCTCGGTTTTGTGGATTACTGCTTTCTTTCTGTATTGGGCTTCATCAAAACTTGAGATCCAAACTCTTTGATATGTATTTTTTGGGTTGTGCCTATGAATAAGCAAGGTGCTACATTCAGGTTTCAAACAAACACGCTGATATGTTGCAGCAGAACAGATGCATAAATGAGTGCAGATTTCCATGCTATTATAAAACATTGCTGGTCCTGTGAAGATGTGGAGTTTTTTTGTTAATCAGAAGTTCTCATCCCATACATACATTGTAGAAACATGCAGAACTCTACAAACCAAAATACTATTAATATATTGTAAAGAAGCTTTAGAGCTGAAGTGCAGTGTATTTTTTGTTTAAGTCCCTTAAAAAAATGGTTATTATCTATACCTTGCTCTATAATGCCTTTTGACCGAAAGAATCACAATGTCAAAGTGATTATTACTAGAAAGGCATTTTAAATAAAAGGAAAAGTAAACCAAGAAACCCGAAGGCCAAAAAGAACAAACACACAAAAATGTTGATGGCTCAAGATTACCAACATTTTACAGATTCTTAAGAAGCATTTGGGAAAGTCACATGTTCATAGACAATATAAGAGAAAGACAAAGCTGATCTGTTAAAGTGTATTATTTCCCTTTGTTGAAATATTTGCTCCACTCCATCTTCTCTGCAGAGCTGTAGAAATATTTATTGGTTTGTATATTGCTATTAAATGAAAGTGCATTTGAGAAAAAATAAAACAACAAGGCAAGTTGTTCTGGCCGTCTTTACATTTTTTTTTCACTGCAATAGGAAATTAGGAAAGGCAATAGAAGAAATAAAAGGAGAGGATAGCATGGTTATGTATGACTTTGGCTAGATGCCAGCTGCTCTGTTACTCCCCTCTTCAGCTGGACAGGGGGAAACAAAATAGGATGAAAAAGAAGGTCATGGAAGGGGACCACAAACGAATATGGTGTGTATTGTTCCAGGGGGGAGGAAAGCCTGAGTGCTCTTTATTTTCTTGGAAGAGCAACAGGGGCAGAGCAGGGCACAGTCTTTTTCAGAAGAAAAGCAGCCTGTGGAAGAAGCAGTGAGTGAAATGCTCCCAAGGAGCATGAGCAACAAGCCCAGGGTACGTCCTCAAGCACATGCACCTCTGGGTGCTTTGAGTGTGAGCAGCAATTACACAGGTACAGAGGTGCAGACAAGGTGTGCTTCTTTAGCAGTCATGCGGCCAGGTGTCACACTAAGTGCTTTAATGGGCAGCCCTTACAGGAATCCAGCAGAAGCATCTCTGGGCCAAAAGACCTGCAGGGCTGGTTCAGGCTGGGGAAGGGACACGGTGACACTTTGGAAAGCCTTGGCCAAGCCCAGCCCATTCATTCAGCTTACTTCCAGGCTGCAAGTGCAGGGGCAGCAGTGGGTTCGAGGTTCCCTGCAAACATCCTTTCCTAGCGTGAGACCGGTGCGAGTGCGGCCGGTCCCTTGGGCAGTGACACTCGCTGTTTCACTTCACTCCGCTCCCCACAGTGAGGACATGCAGAGACACTGGCCCCAATAGGAGGGTCCCCATCACTGCCAACAGCAGTGGTGCTGTGACATGGCAGAGTTGCCATCCGGAAAACCCTAGGGACCTTTGCTGGGCTCTGCAAGGGCCCATGGGGGACCCTAATTACCCTCCAGAGTGCCCGAGGGCCTTATATGGGCTTTGCTGGGGCCCATTGGAGACCCCTGCTGCCGTCTAGAGGTCCCCCTGTTCTTACAAATCTAAAAGTCTAAACTAAATCTCTTTTAAGTACAAATTCACTTCTGCAGATATTCTGGAAGGTCATATAGGCTATGTTTATTATGATCCATTGTTTCTGTGCTTTTTAGCCCCCGACACCCACATCTAGATCCTCTTCATCTTCCTCCAAAATAGGCGAGAGACTGAAAAGAGAGTAACAAGAATCATTCCAGTTCTTGTTTTCCAGGTCATCATCTGAAACTTCTTTGATGCAATTAGAGGGGATGAAGCCTCTTCTGCCATCTGCCAGCTCTCCCACATCCCAACTGTCATTGTCCACCTGTCCAAAGACATAAATATATTGTCCGGCAGTTGGAGGGACCTCTAGTTCAGGCTGTCACTAGGACCATCAACAGGGTTGTAGCTGTATTGAGCTATGAATTTTCAAAGCTTTCCCAGTTGTGGTCCCAGAGTCTGCAGGATGACAGACAGTTTGTCCACTACCGGTTCCTCTGTTTCACTTGCAGGGCCCTCCTCTGAAAGAAGGCACCAGGACCCAGGACTGCCCAATCTGACTCTGAGGGGCTCTGAAACTGATTCTCCAGCTCGCTCATCTGGGCTCGAAAGAGTTGCATGGCTTCTTGGTGTTCCCTTTTTCATTCTGTCTGAACACACTGCAAAAACTTGTCTTGCTTTTCTTTCCTCTCCAGCACTGACTTTGTCTCCTTTCTTTCCTTCTCCAGCTGTTGCCTTCTTTCTGTCATTTCTTTCATGGGTTTCAGTTTGTGCTCCACATCTTCCGGTTCTATTTGAAGACAGCTGATGGGTGGCAGCATTTTGCTTCTGTGCTACTTGTGTTAGGTGCCCCTTCAGGTCAGCATCTTCAGCTTGAACCTTTTCTGCCCTGCATGTCTGCCCACAGAGGCAAGAATTTACTTCCGCCAGTCTGGTGTTTTCACCTGTCATCTCCATAAGCTGCACCTCTGACTCCTATGTCTGAGGGTGCTCACATAACGTGAGCCCTCTTGTTCTGCAGCCAGTTGGGACTGAAGCTCCTCAGCCATCTTCCGTGAGGCTTCATTCTGCTTGTCCTGTGCCAGCAAACCTCCATCAGGCTCTCTCCTTTCTCCAGCTTTCTGCTAAAGCAACAATCTCATGCCCGATTCCTCAGCGGTGCTTTGGATGGGCACTGGCACTGGAGGATTCATTAGGCACTCAATGGTCTCTTGCAGATGCCTGCATCTTTCTTTCGGCTGCTTGGGGAGAGCAGCTAGCTTAGCACTTTCCTACTGGACCCTCTCTGCCTCCTTGCACACTTCCAGAGAGCTTCCCTTTCTCAGGAGGAGGTTCTCCATTTCCAGGGTACTGCATTGCCTCTCCAGGTCTTCCAGGGCATGCTGCAGGTGGATCTTCTGCTGCAGCAGCCAGCCAAGAGCATTGCCAGGAAGCACCGAGCCTTCACCTGCAGGCTTTGGCATCTGGAGCAGAGCACCTGTCACAGCCTTACATGTGGTCTGCTGCCCAGTGCTGTGGTTTTTGGGAGCTCGGTCCTGTAGTGCCAGTCAGAAAGACTGAGGCTCGATCTGGCAGCTGGCTGCTGCCAGGACCTGGGGCCCATTTCCCTCAAGGAAACCCAACATACAGATTTATACATTCTCATTAATTACTATCCCCTGTCCCTTAACAGAGACATATTATACTCCCATTCCATGCGCTTCCTCCACTCTTCCAAATGTTTTAAGAACAGGCTATGACTGGGGCCCCATCTGTCAAGACAGGTGTTCAGCACAGGAGAAGCAGCATGTTCAGTTGTTGGGTGCCAACACCGGCTTGGTTTGGTTCATCATTGCACTCATCCAGTTCCTTGTGAAGCTCACTCTTCATCAATTCAGGTCATTCCCAAGTAACTAGCGATAGGACAAGAGGAAACGGGTTCAAGTTGCACCAGGGGAGGTTTAGGCTAGATATTAGGAAAAAATTTTTCACTGAAAGAGTTATCAAGCATTGGAACAGGCTGCCCAGGGAGGTGGTTGAGTCACCATCCCTAGAGGTGTTTAAAAGTCGTGTAGATGTGGTGCTTGGAGACATGATTTAGTGGCAGCCCTGGTAGAGTAGGGTCAATGGTTGGACTGGATGATCTTAAAGGTCTTTTCCAACCTAAACGATTCTATGATTCTATGATTCCTCCTACATGACTTCCTACGACATATAACTCACATCACAGATTATTTTTTCCCCAAGATTAAATCTCCTTGAGGCACACCCTTCCTTCTGCATTACCATCAAGTACACCCAGGTCCTTGAGCAAAGACAATCCCATGAATGGGTTTGCCTTTTCCCAATGGGAGGAGCAATCCACGGGTTCTTCTGCAGTCACTTCCCTACGTGCACTATGGGGACCTTATCTCTCCCACAGTATGTAGGTGTTTTGTTTGGGCAGGACCAGGATGGTTAGCAGATTCTCTGGTGTTAAGCAGCCAAGTGTCATCTGCTAAACTTATATCCCAGTGCTTCCATGCCCCATTGCCCAATGCTCTCAACATAGTCTTTAGCAGTCCGTTATATCTCTCAGTCTTTCCAGAGGCTTGTGGGTGATAGGGCGTATGATACACCTACTCAACACTGTGTTTCTTGGCCTAGGAGTTTATGAGGTTATTTCAGAAGTGAGTCTTATTGTCCAATTCAATTCTTTCTGGGGTACCATGTCACCACAAACTTTAGCTTTCAAGGCCTAAGATGGTGTTTTGGGCAGTGGCATGGTTTGCAGGGTATGTTTCTAGCCAACAGTAGGTGCTTGCACTGTGGTGACTATGTACCGTTTCCCTCCTGTGTTCTTGGCAGTGGTCCAATAGAGTCAATTTGCCAGGCCTTGCCATACCAAAAACCCAGCCGCTGCCATCTGCTCCAGGGATACTTTACTTGTGTGATTCACTTGATTGTGGCACGTTTGACATTTGTGAGTGACTTGTGTGATGGCCTCCGCCTCTCGATCATGAGCCCATCAGTAGTTGCATCTCTCCCTAGATATCCCAATGTTTCATGGGCCCATCAAGCTACAAATAGCTCACCGTTACGTTCTCCGTCCAGGTCCGCCTGAGCTACTTCAATTTGGACA